>JAWQEG010001846.1:30000-85000 GCA_033782935.1 Petrolisthes cinctipes | reverse complement strand
CACTCACACGCTCGCTCGCTCACTCACTCACTCACTCGCTCACTCACTCACTCGCTCACTCACTCACTCACTCGCTCACTCACTCACTCACTCACTTGCTCACTCACTCACTCACTCACTCACTCGCTCACTCACACACACACACACACACACACACACACACACACACACACACACACACACACTCATTCACTCACTCATTCACTCACTCAAACACACACACACACACACACAATGACGGATTGAGTAAGACAAGCCAGGCAGGTGATATCAGCTGTTAATACAACAATATATATATCCACGTGTTTGGCAGGCAGTGAGACTCGTGGTAAAGTCTACACACACACACACACACATACACACACACACCACACACACACACATACACACACACACCACACACACACACATACACACACACACACACACACCACAAACACACACACCACAAACACACACACACCACAAACACACACACACCACAAACACACACACACACACACACACACCACACACAAACACACACACACACACACACACACCACACACAAACACACACACACACACACACACCACACACAAACACACACACACACACAATAGTAGAAACACCACTTCAATACAATGTTGTTGTTGTGTTTTTCTGGTAACACTCTCTCTCTCTCTCTCTCTCTCTCACTCACTCACTCACTCACATCTTTATGCCACACAGCCAGAGTTGTTGCCATGTTATTGTTATACAGTTTTAAGATGTACTCAGGTCAAGTGTCTTTGTCATCACACGTGCGTTGGAGGTTGGGGTGTATTAGGGAGGAGGTGAGGGAGGAGATGAGATAGTGAGAGGAGGGGAGAGGTGTGTGTGTGTATGAAGATATAAGACAGGGCCAGATAAAGGAATGATAGCTAGATAAACTGTAAATAGATAGATATATATACTGGTACATTCGAGCTCCTAAATTCGCGACCACGTCCCCAAATGTTTGTCATCTGAGCTGGTAACACTGTGTGGGGAATACAAAGGAGGAACAGGCAACAACAGCCCTGGTGGTCCTCACAAGGCTGCCTGTGTAACTACTCTACGTCTATGGTTTCTCCATGTCAGAGGTAAAGGATAGTAAAGTGGAAGGCTCCTCCCCACCCACCTCTCCCTCCGGCAAATGCCGGCCAGAAAAAAGTGGTGGAAGAAACACCTGTGCAGCAGTAGACAAAAAAAAATGCACAGGAAATTTTGTAGGACAGTGTGGAAAAGTAAAACAATAATCTATCTACATCTAAAAAAAAAACTTATTGAGGCTGGTAATAAGTTATGTTAGGTTTTGTTTTCAAGTATTTATCGAGTTTAATTTTAAATATTTCAATGGTATTGCTATTGACTACATGTGCTGGGAGAGAGTTCCATACATTAACTATTCTGTTGAAGAAAAAGTGTTTTGATTCTTCCGATCTGAAGGATTTGCCGATTATTTTGAACCCATTGTTTCTTGTGGTTCTTTCCCGATCAACAGTTACGTAATCGCTTATATTGACATTGTCGAAACCACGAATCATTTAAAAAACTTTTATTGGGTCTCCCCGTAGTCTACGTTTCTCCAAACTGAACAGATTGAGCTCCTTCAGTCGCTCCTCGTATGACTTGTTTCGCAGTCGTGGAATTATTTTTGTAGCTCGCCTTTGTACTCTCTCCAGCTTTACAATGTCTTTTCTGTAGTAAGGTGACCAAAACTGAACGCAATATTCGAGATGCGGACGCACGAGGGAATTGAACAGTGTCAGGATGACTTTGTCAGATTTGAACTCTAAGGTTCTGCCAATGAAACCAATCAATTTGTTAGCGGTTTTAACTGGTTCTGAGCAGTGTTTGCCTGGTTTGAGGTCGCTAGTAATAGTTACACCCAGGTCTTTTTCTTCATTAACTTTACGAAGTTCAGTACCGTTCATTGAATAGTTAGTGCGATCATTGTTACTCCCAATATGCAAAACTTTACATTTATTTAGGTTATATGACATCTGCCACTTCTTTGACCAGTTAACTAAGCGATCAAGGTCGGACTGTAGTAGCGCTTTTTCGGCAGTAGTAGTAACTCTTCCAGTTATTTTCGTGTCGTCAGCAAATTTGGATACCTTACAGGTGAGGCCTTCATCGATGTCGTTTACATAGATTATAAAAAGAACAGGGCCGATCACTGAACCTTGCGGTACTCCACTTAGAACGTTTCGCCAGTTTGATGCTTTTCCGTTAATTACGGCCCGTTGTTTTCTCTCGTAGAGCCAGTCTTCGAGCCACGAGTGAATTTTACCAGTAATGCCATGTGAAGTTAATTTGTTTAGAAGGTGCTTATGGGGAACTTTGTCAAACGCTTTCTGAAAGTCCAGATAAATTACATCTACCGCTTTGGACTCGTCAAATATGTTAAATACATCGTTGTAAAAGTCTAGTAGGTTAGTGAGGCATGAACGTTTATTACGGAAGCCATGTTGGGAGTTTTTAATGAGACTGTTCTCTTCCAAGTAGCTTACTAGTTTGTTACACAATATGGATTCCATTACTTTACTGACTACTGAGGTGAGGTTGATCGGTCTATAATTACATGGAAGAGACTTATTTCCCTTCTTTTGTATGGGGGTAACGTTTGCAAGTTTCCAATCTCAAGGTACTGTACCAGAATTTAATGATTTGTTAAAAATTATTGAGAGGGGTTTACATATTTGATTTTTGGTTTCTTTTAGTACACGTGGGAAGGTGTCATTGTAGGTGAGAGATTGTATCATGTCGCTCTACTATGTTCCACCTACTCTAATTCCTCCCCAAATAAATGTTACCAGCTCAAATGGCATAAACATCTAAGTACGTGGTCGCGAATTTACGAGCTCGGGTGTACAGCCACAATCAAATATCCACCGACACTTTCCTTCCATCGTAGTAAATATCTTTGTAATTAAAACCAACACTTGTATGATTTTGCAGCACCTCATAATAATAATTGAGGGGGTTGAGTTGACATAAGGTGTTGTATGATTATATTTTGATAAGATACTGATTTAGATGCACGATGGAAGGAAAGTCTTGGTGGTTATTTGATTGTGGCTGTACAGTTGGACACATGAATGGGTGGTACAGCCCAAGTGAAAGATGGTCAATTTCTCCCAATATCAAGTTCCTTAGTGCCAAATAGGAGACATCAGGGGTAGAAGTCAGTATTGAGGATGGTAATAAAAAGCAAGTACCTGATAATAGACACTGGTTACTCAAATGGGACAAGTGTCTTTCACCTGGGCTGTACCACCAATTCCTGTGTCCAACTGTACATCAAACACTTGGTGCTTGGGGGTGATGGGAGACAACAGTTCATTAACCTATATTGTCTTGGCTACTGTCCTACCCACATTTCTATCTATCCCTATGATTATACTATTGATGTGATGGTAGATTAAGGGCAGATTCTCTTGTTGGTAAATTGGAAGGCTACTGATTCATCCTAACTATACCAGAAAACAGACGGTATCAAGCCCAGATAATTATTATACGTATTAGTGAACGAGTGAGTGGAGATGTAATATGGTTGGTTATGTATGAATGATGATGTAAAGGCAGTGGTGACTAAAATACCAACATATTATTATTATTATTATTATCATTATTGTTATTATTAAATGTAATGGTTCAGGGGGTAGGGGAGAGAGAAGGCATGTTAAAAGGGAGAGGTGTGGGGTGAGGTGGTGAGGAATGATATAGTGAAAGGTGTGATTAATTTTGTAGCTGTATGCGGTGAAAGGTGAGGTATGTAATTAATTAAAGGTGTGAGGTGTATTTGTGTGTGGTGAAAGGTGAGGTGGTGAGGTGGTGAAGAGTGTATGAAAGGTGTAATATGTAGTTGTGAAAGGTGTGGTGGTGGTGAGGAGTAATGTACTACAGAGGGTAGGGTGGGGGTGTGGGGGTAGGAGTAAGGAAGTATAATATGTAAGGTTTCTCTCCCCTCCTTCCCTCCTCCCCCATCTGACCCAGAGAGCTGAGGAGTCACTTTGCCAAGTCATGCAATCATAATAATAATAATTCACATTTACTACAGTCCTGATTTGTGGCAACTAAGTATGTCTGTTGCCGCTTTCACACCAGGAAAATAGAATAATGTTTACGTGTGTGTGTGTGTGTAAGGATAAATATATAAAGGGTAGTTTGGCACACACAGATCAGTAGTGAGGAGAAGGTAGTGTTGGGGGGAGACATAATCCCTTAATACTGTAATAGAACTAGACACCAACAATGTGTACAAACAATATACCGGTACTACTGTGAATAGAATTGGGAGAGTACGTGAATTATCAACCCATATTAAGTTATGAAAAAATAGTAAGCGTACAGAAATATTCACCTGTTCTTATAAAACTGTCTATTGTGTTAAACCATGAAGACTTACAGAAACCTATAAGTATTAGCCAGAACAGTGATGTGATAATTATACTATAGTACAAAATAATACATTACTTAGCTGCATTACCTTACAATATAGATAGAGCAAGGCAATATAAACACAAGGTTGTTTTGGTAGGAGCTCAAATGAACAACGCTGATATTTTATTTACAAGAACAATGCTGTAAAAATCTTAAAGCAACAGTCTCTTGGATACATGAAAAAGACGTCGGCAAATTGATTTACTAATGACTGTGTTGGTACATAATAATAATAATAATAATAATAATATGGTGAAAGTACTGTGGTGGTAGTGGTAGTGGATGGTACAGTAATAATAGTTTAGTGGTTATGTGTTATGGTGTTTAAATAGTGGTGGTGCTTGAATAGTGTAGGGGTGGTGATGGTGCTGTTGAAAGTGTATTGTGGTGGTGAAATAGTGTGGTGGTGAAAATACTGTATTGTGGTGATAGTGGTGGAGGTGATATAGTGTGGTGTGGTGATAGTGGTGGTGAAGTAACTGTAGTGTAGTGTGGTGATAGTGGTGGTGGTGTTGACTGACCTACTTTTTGAGATGTTGGACCTGAGTAAAGTTGAGGTGTTGGAGACTCTGCCTGGGAAGTACAGGTGAGATGACCACTTGTGTCTAACATTACTAAACACAACACCAACATTAAAGCACAACCAGTGATTGGCCTGGACTATGTAAATATGATTGAGTTTGTCATAATTATGTAACTACACACAACCAATAACCTATATACACAAAACTGTCCATTTATATCAACACCAACATGAAAGCACACAAAAGAATCTTTCCTTAATCACAAACACAAACTTACATATATATACCAGGCCTTCATCTCCAAAGCTGGAGGTAGCCTAGTCATGTTGCACTAATATGCTCCATGACAAAATTTGCTAGGGAAATCTTACAGAGGAAGGGGTTCCTGTGCCCCTCTCTCCACAGCCATTGCAACGTAAACAGTGGGCGATGGGGTGGCCAGACCCTTTCCTCTGAGGCTGACTTCACCACCACCTGGTGATGGGTGACAAATTCCCCCTTTGCTGGCTGTGGGCACTGGGGTCGCCACGTCCCCACACCTCATTAATAAGAAAGATATACAATAAGTAGGAGAGAAAGAGCTATGGGAGGTAGAGGACACTCAAATCTTCACTTAGATAGACCCACTCATCACCAAAAACTTATCATATATATAAAAGGCAACATTACACTAATTCATAAAAACACTAACTTGGGATTTTGTAATTTTTCCTATATAATGTTTATATTAATGAACAGTGGATGGTTTCTTTCAATACATAAAGTCTTAAGGAGGTTTAGTGCCAAGTTTGATCATTTAACTAACAATATTTTTTGGGGGGAATTCCTTTAAGGGGATCATACACTGATGGAGAATCTAGAGCAACTGATTCCTCCAGACTATTCCAAGCAACAAGCCGCCATTATTTGTGTTCATCTGTTACTGTTTCTTTGCATAATTTGGATGAATCAAAGCACACTGATGTACCAAAAGTGTTGTTGTTGTTGAAGTTCCCTTGGCTGTCTGACCGAGCAGCCCCAACCAAAATGTTTTACTCCCTTAACGTAATAACAAGCAGGATGTACAGTTGCCAAAAGAGGAATTGCGACAAATCTTGATAGAACTTTAACCATAGTAATATCCACAACTATTTGTAGGGACTATAAGCATGTACAGTATAACAGAACCAGACTCGGGACTGCTCGGCCAGACAGTCTGGGGAACTACAACAACAACAACAGAAGGAAATATACATATCCTTCTGTAATACATACTTATGATGCCTACAAACAACTATGGACATTAATATATTTAATGTTCTATCAATAGTTGTCGCAATTCCTCTTATGGCAACTGTACATCTTATATCAACATTGAATTTCAAGTGCTGATTTGTTGTTAGTAATATTTGAGATGTATGTCTGTAGGTTGCATTAAGGATAGATTCTGGTAGATATTGGTAGGCTACTTATTCCATCTAACTCTGCCAGAATATGACTCCCTCAATGGTACTAATAGGGGATTTGTTTCCTGGCATAGTTTGGAGGAATCACTAGCCTTCCAGTTCACCAACAAGAGAATCGCCCCTTAAACATTTTTGCTTCGACATGTGAACTTTATATCCCAATTTGAGTTTATATGTGGTGACGTTATCCAAAACAATATATGTAACAGTTTCAATGAGTCTGAATATTAGGACTGTATTATATTTGGACTATACCTGTAGTGTGTTAATGAATATAACACCAAAAATTGAAGTTTATGTGTGATGGAGTGAAGTAAAAAGCAGGGAGGGTGTGGGGGGGAGAAGGAAGGGATATGGTAACCTTTCTGTGGGATAGATGAATGGAAGAGTAGATAGGACAGGAAGGATATACTATATATATATATAAGTAATTGAATAGGATATAGCAGATGTGTGTGTGTGAGGTCATTATCTAACCTTGAGGAGTTTCTGACGTTCATTGCTGTTGTTGTTGTTGTTGAGGAATATTAGTTGTCGTTGTTGTGTGAATCAGTAATTGTAGCCAGCCTTGAATAATGTAAGTGGTTTGTTTACTGACAGTTGAATGCAGAAAGTTGATGCAGTAGATTCTTCATATAATATGGATTGAATACAGTAAACCCTTGATATAAGATGATTAAATTCAGCACCATCCTTTTAACACCGGCTCAGTAAATCACACAGTTAGTCTGTTTGGTAATGAATAACAGAAACCTGGCTGGGAAAACATTTGGTGGTCTTCAATAATGGAGGCACCGAGTGTAAAATGAAGTGGTGGATAAAAATATATACTTATTGTATATTGAGGGTCTAATGTATTTGTACCCAACACTTTTATATTACATTCAGGGATGCAGTTATTATTTTGTACGTTTGGCCACAGGAATTCTTACACAGGCTATGTATATGGAAAGAGAGGTCATTATTCTGGAAGTACTGCAAATGAATGGTCTACCAAGTAACAACACGATGATTACAAAACAACAAACCTAATAATAATAATGTTGTATGGCTGTTAGGTAGTCTTACATTGCCTACATATTGTAAATCCTTGAAATCAACTGTGTGTGTACGAATACTTGTGGCCAATATAGTACAGTACTTCTCATTAACACAAATAAATACATGTGTCCACCACTTCATTTTACATTTGATCTCTCATTGACGACTACCAAATGTTTTCCAAGGCTTGTGGTGGCAAAAAGTCATAATGATGCCCTGACAGTTAGTTGATCAGTTATGACTATTGAGTGTTATTTCTCTCATTCATTTCTGGGCTTGATGTCGTTGTCAGAGTGAGTGGTGGTGTTTGTGCTGACGTAGTGTGATGGTGAGGTAACAATGTAAGGGAAGCCTACATAATACCTTTACATTGCATTTTGTTATCCTGGCATATGTGTACCTGTTCCATTCTTAGTAATATGACCTAAGATACGTGTGTTGCATACAGTACAGTGTTTATGAGTCTCGGAGAAATACCTAATTGTATAGGTTTATGGTGTACATAGTTTGTCTTAAATTACATAACAATTCCCTGTACTGAAAAAGCCAAGAAATATAATGACTCTGATACTTTGCACTACAGGTTGTGTTATGTGCTGCTGTGGGAGAAACTAGGGGCAATTTTATGATCATACAAACTTGTTCATAGTACCATATTGTAATATTTATTAGTTATACAGTATATTATAATAGTTATTTATTATAACGGTGATTGTTACTAGGAGTTTACAGTGTAGGGTACTGTATAGGGTATGGATAATATAGTTAATGTTGCCTTGTGTTTACAGTACATAAGGTGCAAATACTATACTTAATGTGTTGTGTTTACAGTACAGAGGATATGAATAATATAGTTAATGTTGTGTTGTGTTTACAGTACAGAGGATATGAATAATATAGTTAATATTGCCTTGTGTTTACAGTATGGAGGGTAGTAGTGGTAGCACCGTGGGGGGCCTGCGTCACTTCTCGGTCCACCTGGGCGCTGGGCCTCGGTGGTGGGTTTGATGCCCCCCATGCCGCCTACGTGTCTACGAGCACAGAGGGCAGCGGCGTGGGGAAACCTTCAGAGCCCCCTGTGGCCGGCACTCGCTCCAAGCCTGTGTCGGTGAGTCTATTGCCACTGTGTGTGTGTTTATAACCTACTGTACACTCACTATCTGGTGAATGAAAGTGTACCATGAGAGTGAATCTTATGAACCAATATTACACAGACTGGGGCTGTGGTTGTGGTTGTGAATGTGCTGACACGCTTCTTTACCAATTTGGGAGGATTGAGTCTGTTTAAGTGAATTTAAATTTATTCAAAATTTATTTTGAAATGGTGAATTGATCATGATAATTACAAATGCCTTTGCACATATAGAATGATTGAACTTGTTACTGTATCCCAGAATGGAAGATTTATTTCATTTGTCCAACATAGTTGATTGTTTTTATGTGAATATATCACACTGGGTGTAGTTGAGTGATTATCACAGTGACTCTGTTATGTCTATAGCCTTTGCAAGTGGGCAAGCATTTTAACACAAGTGAAGACAGCCCAATAGTAGGCATTTGTATGTATAATTGTATATCCAGTAACTACAGGTAAGGATAGACTTGTAGATGGTTACTACTTGTTGTCAGGGTACTGAAGTGGTGTCAGCAGCCAAGGGAGGGTGTGCAAGGCTGAGTTTTGAGTTCCAACTGGCGGAGCAGACGACTGTGGTGTGGGAGACTGCAGTGGCCGGGCGCCGACTCTACCTGTGGGTGACCCAGCTCCCTGAGGGCAGCAAGGAGGCCTTTGTGGCTCTCCTGGAGTACGCCGAGGAAGTCCTGGGCTGTTCCCACGTCCTTGTCTGCTTCAGGAAGGATCGTACTGACAGAGGTAAGATGATGACGTTTGAAAGAGGAATGTAAAGCACAAGTGATGGCTGTTTAGGAAAGATTATACAGACAAAAGTAATGTTTGGAAGAGGAATGTAAAGTAGAAGTGATGGCTGTTTAGGAAAGATTATACAGACAGAAGTAATGTTTGAAAGAGGAATGTAAAGTAGAAGTGATGGCTGTTTAAGAAAGATTATACAGACAGAAGTAATGTTTGAAAGAGGAATGTTGAAGTGTGATCAGTGAGAACTCTACATAATAACAGTATTCCTATATAACCTGTGATAGCCTTGGAAGTCCTGTTAAGGGCATATTCTCTTGTTGGTGAATTGAAAGGTCTCTGATTCCTCCAAACTATGCCATGAAACATATACCCTATTAGTAACATTAAGGTCGTCTGTTTCCTGGCATAGTTAGGAGGAATCAGTAACCACCCAATTTACCATAAAACAAATCTCTCCCATTAAGCACCATATGACCTGTAAGAGAGGTGACGACTTTGGTATGGTAAGTTTATTTCATTTGATAACAGTGCATTCTTATAGTTTATAGTTAAATTGTTTTTAATGCAGTATCTATTATCCATTAAGGCTGTACTTAAAATATTTAAGGAAAAGGAACTCCTAACCAATATCAAATATGAATCCATCCACGAGAGAGGTAATTATTTTGGAAGTTCTGCAATGAATGGTGTATCAAGTGACTCTGGCTGCAAAACAACAAACCTAATAATAATGTTGTATTGCAGTTACATAGTCTTGCATTTTCTCTGTTGTGAACCCTTCAAAACAACAGCGTGTGTATGAATTCTTGCGGCCTATAGTACAGTTGCCCACACATGAATCTGGTACGCCTCGGTACTTGTGAGATACCTACAACAGGAAGGAAAGTGGGCAAAAGTTATAGTTTGTTGACAAGCAGACAGTAACGGTATTAATATTTTATTGTCTGCCTGTCAACAAACCACATCTTTTTTCACTTTCCTTTCTTTTGTAACCACCTCACAAGTAACGAGCCATACCAGCTTCATGTGTGGGCAATTGTACATGTATATAATTATTATCATTGGTAGTAAGGTGTGATGAATGATCTAATGTTATCACCATCTCTTTCAGCCATGCTCATCCGTACGTTCATGTTCCTGGGGTTTGTGGCCCTTCCACCAGGCCACCCTCTGGCTCCACCCAGCCCTGACCACTTCTCCATGGTATATGAGATCGAGTGAAGTGCACAACACCCCACACTCACCCAGACCACACCCACCCACCTACACCCTACACTCATCACCTTGACTCTGGTACAGTCCCCTTCAGAAATGGCTGTATTGTAACCCTTTGTACTACCAATTGTAACATCAGTACACAGCCACAGTAGTTGTGTATTTTATATATTATGAGGGATGGGGTGCTTATCCTCAGACTACTTTTTAATTCATACAAGTATAAGTTACTACTGTGACTGAACCCTAACTGTGACAAAAGGTAGCACAAAGAGTTTATAAACCATGTGCCAGATGGTGCTAGGATGTAATAGTTATGAGACTAAGCATGTGTGGAGGTGAACCAGTACTGTACTAGGGTCTGACTGATGAGAGTTGGTTGTGTGAGGCAGTACAACAACACTGACATTTTAAACACCTATTTTATGTCAAATGTATGTACCGGGAATTTTATGAAGAGGGATTATTTGATGTATTACGAGGAGAATTGTAGATTAAGAATGAACATTCAGGATTGTTTTTAGCTCATAATGTATATCAACAGCTATCCTTATTATTTTAATATTAAAGAATTTTTTTCAAAAATACTTTGGTATTTAGAATAGGAAACTACCAGATATTTGTCATCGTTGATTTATGAGCAGCGAGAAGACTACTGTAATGTAACAAGGTGATTATCTTGTTCTTATTCAGTATTCAAGTGAGCTCTTTAAAATATTTACTATTGTACTGTATATGTTTTGAAATGAATGCTTGTACTAACAGTTTGGTCCACTCCATGAAAACGTCTGCTCAGGTGTGTGAATGAAAGACCACCTCAATTTCCTTTTTGTGTTCAGAACCAGAGTGCAAATTTCCACTGTGATTGGACCTCTCTACTGGGCTACTTAAAATATGAATGATACAATTATTTGAAATTAATGATTTGGCTGAGCTGGTCCAGTAGACAGCCCTGGTCAACCTCTTGTCGGTGTGGTCTAGTTGAGTGTGAGATGGAGCGTGTTTTTTTTTCATCTACCCCACGTTGTGTCGAGTGGCAGGGAAGGTGTCGGAAGGTGACTCCGTGGCAGGTGTCGTTAAAGGGGGTTAACCAGTGAATGGGGGGCAAAGTTGTATACATAAGGTACTAATAACAACAAAAATAACAACACCAGTTTGTGTATCTCAGCGTAATCTTTTTACTCTTAGTCACTTGATGCACTTCCTGTTTTTACCATTTTAGAGTTGGTTCCTTACATGCAAGATTGTTAACATAAGGTTGCTAAAGGTCTCGGTGTTATGTACAAGTAAACACAACACTCACACTGTCACTTGGGTTAGAGGCACCAATACTTAAACTTACAGAAAGTCAAATTAGTACAATGGTAACTGTACCTTTTAGGGGTTCTAAGTTTTTGCTATTTATTTTTTCATATACAGTTCTTACATCGGGGATCAAAGATTTTGACCTATTAGAGAAAAAGAGTAATTTTTAGACATTTGCTTAGGGATTTAACTTGAGGAAGAAATTCATGTTTCAATTCATACCAGGTCTATAATGGATAATCAAATTAATTTTAGTGGTGTACCTCTTTACATTACAAGTGATGATGTAGATGACTTAGTAGCAGGAATATTGTGTGGTCTTTGGATTACACTTTTAATATAGGAAGTATGGACCTATTTACTGGTGACTCCTGACATCGGGTGGCCTCCCTGTATACCCTCCTTGCCACCCCTGACCTCTTGTTTGCTAGTAGGCACGTATCTATTTGGGAAATAAAACTATATAAAATTTGCCAAAAAAAAAAAGTGGAAAATTATAAAAAGAATAAAAAAAATATAATAAAATATCAGTATAAAGTTGCTATTTCATTCCATACGATTTTCATTTCTTTAGGAGTACAGTATCCCCAGTGTGATTAGGTAATAATTTCTTATGTGGTTACTTGGGAGTTGGTTTATTCAACACCATTATTTTTTTTAGTCACTGCAGAGTAATTTTTAAGGTTTTTACAAATAAGATCTCTTTTATTTTTCTCTTTTTTTTTTTTTTTTTCCTATTAGGTTACTGGGCTACTTGAGTGACAAGGATACTTTTGTTATTCATATATTCAAATAAATCATAATATTGTGTAGTGGTTTGCATTTCCAGCTTTACCATCCTCAATGATGTAATTCGGGTCATGTGATAATGGTTGATAAAACTGTACTCCGGTGAAGGGAAGGGAGATAGTTGTAGTTGTAGTAGTGATGTTGTGGGTGAATTGTTGTCGCTGTAGCCTTCTGAACAACTACAGGAAACAGATCCATTACTTGTATGCTGTAATGGTTTGTTTTCTGGCATTGTTTTGGAGGAATCTGTAGCCCTCCAATTCACCCAATGGTTAGGGGCTTCGGGTAACAGTATTTGCTCGATAGTGTGGACCAAAGTTAATTAAGGGAAGCAGCAGCAACCTTTTGTGGTAAATTTGGAGTCGATGTAGGCCTTCAAACTTGGCTATAAAACACATCCTCTGTATAATTCCATATGGAGGGGTTCTGTTTCCTGGCATAGTTTGGAGGAATCGGTAGCCTTCCAATATACCATAATAGGTTACTCCCCTTAAGGCCAGTCTACACAAGGGGGGATGTCCGGCGGGCAGCATGGACGACGGGCAAATTCTACTGGTCATGCCCGTGAATGTTGTCCACACAGCAGAGTCGATGAAGGGACGGACCTACCCAACGCTGCCAGTAGGTGGTTGTGTGTGGTACGTAAAAGCTGTATCAACTTGATTGATGGTGGTTTAGACCAACAGATGCTAAGTGGATCACTGATGAGTTTTGGGTAAACATCACAATATGTTGATGTTGTCCCTGCTACAATGAACTGAAAAGTGCAAAGCAAGCCGAATATAGTTCCCCAATGTTAACTTACGTCTAGCAGTTTTGTAGCTCATCAATCCACCGGGCACAGGATGGCGATTTCACTCAACACGGGTTCGAACCTTTCGCTGGTTTGCCCGTTAAACATGCCTGATGAGTGGCATGTCCGCCGATCAGCTCTGCTCGTGTGGACAGGCCTTTATTTTACTGCTCTTGGCTTAAGGGACCCTATGATATAGTCAGAAAATTGGAGGCACATGAGTCCTTCAAATATTGCCACGAAACACCACTTATAGGGAAGGAGCATGTTTTGTGGCATGGTCAGGTGAAATCAAAAGCCTCCAATTTTTCATACATAGTACCAGGGTCCTTAAGGTAGGTGTCATTCCTCATCTCCCAGCATGCAACAGGTATAGTGAGGAACAATGGGGAATATTAACAGTAACCTTTATTTACAAAGATCATTTCCATCTTGCATTCTGTCCCACCTCTCTATCACCTCCCTCTTCATACCGTAACTACATGGTCTGTCAGTATTCGAGATTTGCCTTTGTCTCTCATGTCTGGTCCGGTCACTACAGTACACTCGCAATCCAAAATATGTATCCAGACTTGCTGCTTCGAATAGCCTGATCGAGTATCAAACGAGCTCAAGCAAATATGAAACAGGTTAAGTGTTGTAATTGGTTCACTAGTATGTCAAATTATTCGAAACTTTAACAAGACATGGATACAAATTTTGGATTGAGAGTTGACGGTAGCACAATTAAGGCAGGTAGTACAGTGTTGGTAAATCTGGAGCAACTGATTTCTCCAGACTATTACAAGCACCAACCAGGCCACCAATATTTTAAGTTTGATCCTGTTTCCTGGCATACTTTGGAGGAATCAAGATGCTCTAATGTAGCAAAAGTGTACTATCTAATTATTACATCAACAACACTGCAAAAAATAATGAGACTGAGTATAGCTTGCTGGATATTTTCGTTTTGTGTTGGTAGTAATGGTAGAGTTTTGATGTAAGTAGTAGTGGTGGTGGAGTTTTGATGTTAGTAGTAGTGGTGAAAGGATGATGTTAGTAGTAGTGGTGGAGTTTTGATGTTAGTAGTGGTGGCAGTGGAAAAATTTTGATGTTAGTAGTGGTAGTGGAGTTTTGACATTAGTAGTAGTTGTTGTTGAAGTTCCTCAAGCTGTCTGGCCGAGCAACCCCGAGCTCCTGAGGAAGGCCATGGCCTGAACCAGGCTTCCCACAATGCCCTCAGAGAATGTATGTTGTGTTGTGTTGTTGGTGAGTGTGGTTGTGTGTATTACAGTCTTCCATAAAATGTTTAATAGAATGTATGTTGTGTTGTTGGTGAGTGTGGTTGTGTACATTGCAGTCTTCCATAATGTGTTTAATAGAATGTATGTTGTGTGGTTGTGTGTATTACAGTCTTCAATAATGTGTTTAATAGAATGAGGTGCTGTGTTGCATCCTGGACAGACATCTACAATGGGTCCATCCAGCTTCTTGTGATATGTCAGAAGGGCCGGGTGGTGGCCACATCACAGCCTGGCCAGGTGGTGGCCACACCGCAGCCTGGCCAGGTGGACTCTGTCCTCACGGGGAAGGGAGGATTCAGATGGGTGGATGTCAGGAGGTCGTGCATGCAGCTGCGTCTTTGCATGCATTTGTTTTTGATGGCCGTGATATGTTGTTTGAATGTCATGGATGTGTTGTATGTTATGCCAAGTATTTTGTGTGTGTGTGTGTGTGGTATAGGTGTGTTGTTTATGGTGAGGTGTGGTGTGTAGCTGTGTTCTGCATTCCAGTTGGTGAGAAGGGTGACAGTTGACTTGGTGGGTGCTATTTTAAGTCTGTTAGTAGTGAACCAGGCATTAAGTGTGTTGAGGTAGGGTTGGAGGATGTGAGTGGCTGTGTCTATATTTCTGTGTGTACAGCCACAATCAAATATCCACCGACACTTTCCTTTCATCGTAGTAAATATCTTGGTAATAAAGAACAACACGTGTATGATTTTGCAGCACCACATAATAATAATTGAGGGGGTTGAGTTGACATAAGATGTTGTATGATTATATTTTGATATGAAACTGATTTATTTGCATGATGGAAGGAAAGTGTTGGTGGTTATTTGATTGTGGCTGTACATTTAAGTGTTGTCGTCTGCATAGGAGGCTATGTGTACTTGTGTCGCCTGGGGTGTTGGTAGATCATGCATGTATAAATTGAAAAGGGTGGGTGAGAACAGAACCTTGGGGGACACCATTGGTGAAACTTTTAACGTTAGATGACGATAGTAAGTGGTGGAGTTTAAACGTTAGCACTGGTAGTCATGATGTTAGTGGTAGTAGAATTTAGATGTTAGTAGTGGTGGTAGTGGAGAAATTTTGCTTTAGCAGTAGTAGTAGTAGTGAAGAAATTTTGACTTTAGTAGTAGTAGTGGTGGTGGTGGTGGTGGTGGTGGTGGTGGAGTTTTGACGTCAGTAGTAGTGATAGAATAATAACATCAGATCTATTGGGAGCGGATTCCATACTTTTCCAGGAATGTGTCCAGGAACTGCTCCCGTTCCTGTAATAATGAGTTGACACTGTGTTAGTAGTATGTTTATTCCTGTCCTTATTTTCATGATTACATATAACAGGATGGTTATATTTTCTCCCCTTTAATTACCAGAGTTGTTGTTGATGCAAGCTATATTATAAGTCCGTCACCCTCAGAATACCACATGTGATTTCCCTTCTAATGTACAGTCAATGGAAAAAGTCGTGTTGCCACATCTGCCAAGTCATGAAGTACAGTTGTATGGAAATAAAAGCTTCACAGGCTCATAAACTGAAAAATATATATATATAATTACTTTACCCCTTGGTATTGTAATTGAGTATGGTGAATAATTTTGTTCAATGAATAATTAGCCTGCTATGCTATCCTTCAAGAAGCTCTGTGTGAGGCCATAACACTTTTGCCACCGACTGTACACAAGTAATATATGACTGAGTGATGTATGCAAGAATATCCGTGGTGGTACGATGGCTTTGTAATGTGTCGCTCGCGGGAGGCCATCGTAAACACCATGAATGAACTTTCTTGCATACGGTCCTTTTGAAGTGGTTTACATGCAACGATGGACTGACCTGTACGTCTGGCAACACTGGACCAAACACCTGCAGTAAGAGAGGTTCAGCATGGACAGCCGTGGCGTAGTCAGAGAAACTCACTTTGCCATCGTGGTCTGTGTCCAGCTTCCGGCACACCAGGTCTGTGTAATAAGTAGAGACAGAGAGAGAGGTGTGAATGTCTTAGGGTGTGTGATGAATTGAAATGAGTGGTGTGTGTGTGTGTGTGTGTTGATATGAAAAGTGATATGTGTGTGTGTGTGTGTTGATATGAAATGAGTGGTGTGTGTGTGTGTGTGTGTTGATATGAAGAGTGATATGTGTGTGTGTGTGTGTGTGTTGATATGAAGAGTGATAAGTGTGTGTGTGTGTGTGTTGATATGAAGAGTGATATGTGTGTGTGTGTGTTGATATGAAGAGTGATATGTGTGTGTGTGTGTGTGTATTGTAACAGATAGTGGTGTGTGTGTGTGTGTGTGTGTGTGTGTTGATATGAAAAGAGTGATATGTGTGTGTGTGTGTGTTGATATGAAAAGAGTGATATGTGTGTGTGTGTGTGTGTGTGTATTGTATTGAAACAGATAGTGGTGTGTGTGTGTGTTGATATGAAGAGTGACATGTGTGTGTGTGTGTATTGTATTGAAGATAGTGGTGTGTGTGTGTGTGTTGATATGAAGAGTGATAAGTGTGTGTGTGTGTGTGTGTATTGTATTGAAACAGATAGTGGTGTGTGTGTGTGTGGATATGAAAAGAGTGATATGTGTGTGTGTTTGTATTGTAACAGATAGTGGTGTGTGTGTGTATTGATATGAAAAGAGTGATATGTGTGTGTGTGTTGATAAAGAGTGATATGTGTGTGTGTGTTGATATGAAGAGCGATATGTGTGTGTGTGTGTCGATATGAAAAAAGTTATATGTGTGTGTGTTGAGTTGTAACGGATAGTGGTGTGCGTGTGTGTGTGTGTGTTGATATGAAGAGCGATATGTGTGTGTGTGTGTCGATATGAAAAGAGTGATATGTGTGTGTGTGTGTGTGTGTCGATATGAAAAGAGTAATATGTGTGTGTGTGTGTGTGTGTGTGTTGATATGAAGAGCGATATGTGTGTGTGTGTATTGTATTGAAACAGATAGTGGTGTGTGTGTGTGTCTATATGAAAAGAGTGATATGTGTGTGTGTTGAATTGTAAAGGATAGTGGTGTGTGTGTGTGTGTCGATATGAAAAGAGTGATGTGTGTGTGTTGATATGAAGAGCGATATATGTGTGTTGAATTGTAACAGATTGTGGTGTGTGTGTGTGTGTGTTGATATGAAGAGCGATATGTGTGTGTGTGTATTGTATTGAAACAGATAGTGGTGTGTGTGTGTGTGTCGATATGAAAAGAGTGATGTCTGTGTGTATTGTATTGAAACAGATAGTGGTGTGTGTGTGTGTCGATATGAACAGAGTGATATGTGTGTGTGTATTGTATTGAAACAGATAGTAGTGTGTGTGTGTGTCGATATGAAGAGTGATATGTGTGTGTGTTGCATTGTAACAGATAGTGGTGTGCGTGTGAGTGTGTGTTGATATGAAGAGTGATATGTGTGTGTGTGTGTGTATTGTAACAGATAGTGGTGTGTGTGTGTGTGTTGATTTGAAGAGTGATATGTGTGTGTGTATTGTAACAGATAGTGGTGTGTGTGTGTGTGTATTGATATGAAAAGAGTGATATGTGTGTGTGTGTGTGTTGATATGAAGAGCGATGTGTGTGTGTGTGTGTGTGTGTGTGTGTCGATATGAAAAGAGTGATATGTGTGTGTGTGTGTGTTGATATGAAGAGCGATATGTGTGTGTGTGTGTGTGTGTGTGTGTGTCGATATGAAAAGAGTGATATGTGTGTGTGTTGAATTGTAACGGATAGTGGTGCGTGTGTGTGTCGATATGAACAGAGTGATGTGTGTGTGTATGTGTGTTGATATGAAGAGCGATATGTGTGTGTGTGTATTGTATTGAAACAGATAGTGGTGCGTGTGTGTGTCGATATGAAAAGAGTGATATGTGTGTGTGTTGAATTGTAACGGATAGTGGTGTGTGTGTCGATATGAAAAGAGTGATGTGTGTGTGTTGATATGAAGAGCGATATATGTGTGTGTGTGTATTGTATTGAAACAGATAGTGGTGCGTGTGTGTCGATATGAAAAGAGTGATATGTGTGTGTTGAATTGAAACAGACGATTGCGTGTGTGTGTGTGTCGATATGAACAGAGTGATATGTGTGTGTGTATTGTATTGAAACAGATAGTGGTGTGTGTGTATGTCGATATGAAAAGAGTGATATGTGTGTGTGTATTGTATTGAAACAGATAGTGGTGTGCGTGTGTGTCGATATAAAAAGAGTGATGTGTGTGTGTTGATATGAAGAGCGATATGTGTGTGTGTGTGTCGATATAAAAAGAGTGATATGTGTGTGTGTTGAATTGTAACAGACGATGGTGTGGCGTGTGAGTGTGTGTAATAATAAACTAAAACTCACCCACTAAATCCTTAACCACTTCATCCATCTCTTCACCAGGAGGCAAGTTAACCACAGATGACTTGAGGTGGTGAAACATCTCCTCTCTAGACACACTGGCATCAGCGTTGTGGTCATACACACTGAAACAATCTGTACACAAACATAAATACTCAGTCAGTGGGACCAGCAGCTTACATCGATGATCAGACCTAGATTAGAATATGCGGCAGTGGTGTGGTCACCACATCTAATAAAACATATAAACAAATTAGAGAGGGTGCAGAGAGTACCAACTAAAATGATCCCGGAATTGAGAGAACTATCATATGATGAGAGGCTGGAGAAATTGGGTTTGTCAACTCTGAAGGACAGAAGAGAAAGAGGAGACATGATTATGATGTACAAATGTGTTAGAAAATTAGAGAGAATTGACAAGATGAATTTTATTGAAGAAGATGAAGGCAGAACGAGAGGACATAGGTATAAGTTAAGGAAAGGCAGATGTAAAGGCGATGTAAGGAAGTATAGTTTTCCTTATAGATGTATTAGTGGATGGAATCGGCTGGATGAAGAAGTAGTGTGTGCAAAGAGTATCCATAGTTTTAAACAAAAGTTCGATCAAAGTAAATAGTGACCGAAAAAATATAGTACGACAAAACTATTCATAGAACTAAAAGAATATGATTAAATAAATGAAGCAGACGGAACACCACGAGCATATGCTGACTTCCTGTAACTTACAATTAGGTAAATACAATTAGATAAATACATACACCACTGCCTCTTACAACACACACACACACACACCACTACCTCTTACAACACACACACACACACACACACACCACTACCTCTTACAACACACACACACACACACACCACTACCTCTTACAACACACACACACACACACACACACACACACACCACTACCTCTTACAACACACACACACACACACACACACACCACTACCTCTTACAACACACACACACACACACACACCACTACCTCTTACAACACACACACACACACACACACACCACTACCTCTTACAACACAACACACACACACCACTACCTCTTACAACACACACACACACACACACACACCACTACCTCTTACAACACACACACACACACATACACCACTACCTCTTACAACACACACACACACACCACTACCTTTTACAACAACACACACACACACACACACACAACACTACCTCTTACAATACACACACACACACACACACACACCACTACCTCTTACAACACAACACACACTCACACACACACACACACACACCACTACCTCTTACAACACACACACACACCACTACCTTTTACAACACACACACACACACACACACACACCACTACATCTTACAACACACACACACACACACACACACCACTACATCTTACAACACACACACACACACACCAATATCCTCTACTCACAATCAATTTTCTCATCCAGGGTCCCACGAAGGAAGACTGACATACTAAGAACAAACTCCTCAGGGCCAATAGTTCCATCCTGGTCCATGTCAAACACACGATACATAGCCTCCATCACCACCTCATCAGTCATGCCGAATATACCGTGCATGATGTCGCGAAACCTGTATGAATCAGATGTAATAGAGTTTAGGTTAGGTTAGGGTTTTTGGGGTCTTATTTGCAAGGTTAGGGTTTTTGGGGTTTTATTTGCAAGGTTAGGGTTTTTGGGGTTTTATTTGCAAGGTTAGGTTAAGTTTTTGGGGTCTTATTTGCAAGGTTAGGATAGGTTAGGTTTTTGGGGTCTTATTTGCAAAGTTAGGTTAGGTTAGGGTTTTTTGGGTCTTATTTGCAAGGTTAGGGTTTTGGGGGTCTTATTTGTAAGGTTAGGTTAGGGGTTTGGGGTCTTATTTGCAAGGTTAGGTTAGGTTAGGTTAGGTTAGGGTTTTGGGGGTCTTATTTGCAAGGTTAGGTTAGGTTAGGTTAGGTTAGGTTAGGGTTTGGGGTCTTATTTGCAAGGTTAGGATATGTTAGGTTAGGTTAGATTAGGTTAGGGTTTGTGGGTCTTATTTGCAAAGTTAGGTTAGGTTAGGGTTTTTGGGTCTTATTTGCAAAGTTAGGTTAGGTTAGGGTTTTTGGGTCTTATTTGCAAGGTTAGGTTAAGTTAGGGTTTTTTGGGTCTTATTTGCAAGGTTAGGTTAGGGTTTTGGGGTCTTATTTGCAAGGTTAGGTTAGGTTAGGGTTTGGGGGTCTTAAATGCAAGGTTAGGTTAGGGTTTGGGGTCTTATTTGTAAGATTAGGTTAAGTTTTTGGGGTCGTATTTGCAAGGTTAGGTTAGGTTAGGGTTTGTGGGTCTTATTTGTAAAGTTAGGTTAGGTTAGGTTAGGGTTTGGGGTCTTATTTGTAAGGTTAGGTTAGGTTTTTGGGGTCTTATTTGCAAGGTTATAGGTGTGTGTGTGTGTGTGTGTGTTTCGTGGCAATATTTGAAGGACTCCTGGTATAACTCCTAGTATTTTCTGACTACATCACACACAGGGTCCCATAATTAAAGGTCTCAGTGGTATACTAATAATAATAGGGGATGTGTTTCATGGCCTATATATAATTTGGAGTGAATCAAAAAAGTCCTTCCAATCTCCCATTATAATATTTGGTGCATGGTTTAAATATGATCAGTTAAGGGGGTGCGGGGGTGGACTGGGGGGGTGCGGGAATAGGGGGACAGGCTTGGGGTGAGTAGAAAGCCTGTCCCCTATTCCCGTACCCCACTAACCCTCCCCCCAAGCCTGTCCCCCTACTCCCGCACCCCCCAAAACCCCCCCAAGCCTGTCCCCCTATTCCCGCACCCCCTTAAGCTTAGTACTGTGTTGAAGTCGTTCTTATTTATTATTTTTATATTCTTAGCAAGAGAGAAACAGACCAAGCACGGAACTCAACCTTTATCCACCAATCCATCCATCAATCCATCAATCAATCCATCAATCAATCTATCAATCCATCCATCAATCCATCAATCAATCCATCAATCAATCCATCCATCAATCTATCAATCTATCAATCAATCCATTCATCAATCTATCAATCCATCAATCAATCCATCCATCCATCCATTCATCAATCTATCTATCCATCAATCAATCAATCCATCAATCAATCTATCAATCCATCCATCAATCCATCAATCAATCCATCAATCAATCCATCCATCAATCTATCAATCTATCAATCAATCCATTCATCAATCTATCAATCCATCAATCAATCCATCCATCCATCCATTCATCAATCTATCTATCCATCAATCAATCCATCCATCAATCAATCCATCCATCCATCAATCCATCAATCCATCCATCCATCAATCCATCCATCAATCAATCCATCCATCAATCGGTCAATCCATCAATTAATCCTACACTATGATAATTGTTGAGTTGCTGACCTACCTGTTACCGTCCATACGAGGGGATCCACCAGTTGGGCCATGTAAGGTCAACATGGCATCAACTTCCTCACAGGTAACTGGTAGAGAAGATAAAACAGTTTTTTTTAATAATAACAACAACAACAACTACTACTACTACTTCTACAACAACAACTACTACTACTACTACAACAACTACTACTACTACTGCTTCTACAACAACAACAACAACAACTACTACTACTACTACTACTACTACTATTATTACTACTACTACTACTACTACTACTACTTCTACAACAAAAACAACAACAACTTCTACTACAACAACAACAACAACTACTACTACTACTACTACTACTACTACTACTACTACTATTACACCGTACACATTATTAAAAAAAAAAAATAGCTGCCTGTATGATTTTATGTGTATGTAAGGTTAATTATTATTATCACAAAATCCCTTATAATATATTCTGCCTGTGAGGTTGTAAATAAATATGTGCATGATGGTCCGTATGCAAGAACGTCCATGCATGGTGTTGACAATGGCATAGTACAGTACGAAGACGATGGTTTAATTGTGTTGTTTATCTATGAAGCCATGCATCGTACCGGTACCACCAAACCATCGTATACACCACCACGTACGTTTTGTGTTCTTGAGTACCTGCACGATATGGCTCTGTTGATTGTCTATTATGGAGCCATGCATCGTACCGGTACCACCAAGCCATCGTATGCACCACCAAGCCATCGTATACACCACCACCACCACCACCACGTACGTTATGTGTTCTTGAATATAAATGTATAGACTTACAATGTGTGTTCTTGGCAATCTTCTCAGCTAGTTTAGAATATCCTTTGTAGGTGGTGTTTTTAGCCATGGTAGATAATTATAGGGAGTTAAGGAAAATAAATAACTTGCTGTTTGTTGTGGGAAAGTAGGAGGTTATTAATGATACCTATGATATATAACAGAAAACAGAATCTCCCCCCGTATAAGAAGAAGACTATTATAGGTAAATGGTTTGTTGTTGAGTTAGGATGGGTATACGTGTGCTACAATTTACCCATACATCTTCTGGTAGCTTCCCTTAAGGACCCTATGATCGTATATGGAAATTGGAGGCTACTGATTGATTCCTTCTGACTAACTTATATTTTATAGTCACTAAAATATAATATAATAGGTGTGTGTGTTTCGTGGTAATATTTGAAGGACTCATTTAATTAACTCTAATGTTCTGACTAGTTACATCACAGCCTTAATTCAGTGTATGGGTTAGCTGTAACCAATCTATAACAAATCTTTCTATCATATCCTTAGGCTATAGCGTCTGTCTGTCTGTCTGCTGCCTTGTTGTTATCGTTGCCATGGTGACGCTACGAACCCAAACATAATATTATATCCACAACAGATTATTATTTTTGTTTACTTTTTAATTTATTATTATTATTATTATTATTATTTTTAATTTATTTTTTCCCTTTTTTTTTATGCTCTGATCTATGCAGCAAAAGTGGCGGCTAATAAGGCAAGCAGCAGGCTGGGCATGATAAAGTGGAACTTTACATATCTTAATGCAGAGATACTTAGGTCCCTTTATCTGGCACTGGTCAGGCTTATCCTAGACTATGGCGCACAATGTTGGTCACCACATCTGGCCAGAGACATCAAACGCATTGAGAGAGTCCATCTATCTATCTATAGCTCTAACGCCTCGTTCCTTCCGGGAACTCCCTCCAAGGGAATGGCCACGGCAGAAGTGTCTCCAGTTCTCCCTGTTCCAACACTCCCTCCTTACTTGGACAAGCCCTCCTCTACCCCTCACGTTTCTCTCCTTTACATACTCTTCCATTCTGTTCTGCCATCTAACCGGAGGTCTGCCTCTCACACCAGGTCCCACAACTTTACTTCCATATACCTGTTGGATATGTTTTTGTATATTTTGTACAGTACATCCATAATACGAAGTAATTACTAATGTTTATAATGAGAGAGGGTACATTAAGATTATTTATTTTTGTACTATTGAGTTTGCCTTTGAGTGAATGCGTTTTCTTTTGTTCATTTATATTTGATGTCCCATTTTCTCTGGTAGAATAAAAACATTGAAGGAAGCTTCCACGCCGTGTTTGCTTGCAGTCTGTCTCCTTGGCTGGATATTGTATTATCTGGAGATTAGTTCAACAATACCTTCTTTACAAATTCCTCGCCTTGCATTCTCTCTACATGTCCAAACCATCTCAGTGTATTACGCTTCACTCTCTCAACTAGCCCCTGGCTAGTACAGTGGTAACGCGTTGGCCTCGCATCCGTGAGGTCGGCAGATCGAGCCTCGCCCAGGTCCGAGAGTTTAAAACTGTTTACTGGGGGGTTACTGCCATGGCTGGGCACCATGGTGGGGAGTTGGGCTTGCCTGGCTGACGTTCGGGAGAGTATCTTATCAGAGATAGTGCCAGAACTGAAACCCTGCAACTTTAACTTTAACTTTAACCACTCCACACTCGATACCAATTGCCTTCTCACTCATACCACATCTCTCATACACACTCTCATTACTTTCTCCATCCCACCTAGACACCCCACATGCTCCTCTCAAGTAACTCATCTCCACAGCACCTATTCTAGACTGATGAACCCTACTCCATGTCCATGTCTCTGACGCATATGTCAGTGTTGACAGGATTATACTATTTCGTAGTCCCCTTTTCACCTCCATACTCACACTTCTACCCTTCATAATCCTTCCCAATGATCCTATGACCTGTCTACCCCTCATTGCTCTCTCCCTAATTTCTCCTTCCATACTTCCATGTTTACACAGAACTGTGCCCAGGTACTTAAACTCCTTCACTTCCTCCATCCTCTCACCCCTCAGAGTTATCTCACACTTAGTCCACCCGTACACAAGAGAGAGTCCAATGCAACAGGGCTACCAGGCTAGTGCCAGAACTCCGAGACCTACCATACCCAAACAGGTGCGAGGCCCTTGGCTTAACAACGCTGGAGGAACGGCGAAGAAGGGGTGACATGATTCAAGTGTATAAAGATCCTTCACAACATTGACGACGTCTTCCCTTCAACATTTTTCTCCATGTCCAACAACAACCTTCGAGGCCACAGCCTCAAACTGCCTCGCCCGAGACATTGGAGAACCACAATGCGTGGTAATTGGTTCTTCATCAGTGTAATAGAGTACTGGAATGCTCTCCCAGAGCCAATAGTTACATCCCCGATAATTGCAGCTCTCAAGGCAGGATATGACAGGCATATGGGTATATAGGCTACTGATAATCTTGCAAACATAATACCAGAGGTGAGGGATACCACAAGAAGGTATCTTCTTATTACCCCTACTACTAATGTTTAGGTAAGCATGACCAACAAGAGAACCTCCCCTTAATTTGTTGCTTTTATTGTTAATGATTGGTGATTGGTGCTTACACGAGCTTATACTTTGTTCTTGTTATCATCATCCAAGGTAAAAAGTTTA
The DNA here is from genome assembly GCA_033782935.1 of Petrolisthes cinctipes. Taxonomy (NCBI): domain Eukaryota; kingdom Metazoa; phylum Arthropoda; class Malacostraca; order Decapoda; family Porcellanidae; genus Petrolisthes; species Petrolisthes cinctipes. The sequence continues at coordinate 59,059 of JAWQEG010001846.1, read as the reverse complement.
ATATAATATAAAACTTACTAACTCTACAGCACAGATATTTCTAAGACTAAGACCATTATTAAATCCGTCTATTTTACACACTTTTCTGTGGCCACTCACCCACGATTGAGACTCGTTACTGCACACATAGATACGAGATTAATTAATTAAAGGGAGATTCTCTTTAATTGTTAGTAAATTGGAAGGCTACTGATTCCTCCAAACTATGCCATGGAACAGACGACCTTATTGTTGCTATTAGGGAATCTGTTTGGTGGCCTAAGCTAGTTTGGAGGAATCATGTGTACAGACAGACCTTCCAAACAAGTTACAAAAGAATTTCTCCTAAAGTGCCGTTGAAAATGCGTTACTTGACCCCACCATCATCAATCAGTCCAGTGTTGCCAGATATGAAGTATTTCCCTAGATATGGAAAGTTAGAGATATCAATGGGGAAATTATATTAAGATGGTTCAAGGGTAAATGGAGAAATTTCTACCAGAAGAAATATCAAGAAGATGGTAAATGTACTATTATCTTCAAGAGTAAACAGGAAATTATTGAGGTAAAAAGGAAAATTCTGATGTTGAAATTGAGGTAAAAAAAAAGGGGAAATTCTAATGTCGAAGTTGAGACAAAAGGGTAATTCTACTAATGTTGAAATTGAGGTAAAAAAGGAAAAATTTTATGTTGAAGTTGAGGCAAAAAGGAAAAATTTTATGTTGAAGTTGAGGCAAAAAGAGAAATTCTACTGCTGATGTTGTTGAAGTTAGGGAAATCTCATCAAGGAGAGCAGACCACCAGACCTGGCAACACTGCAGACCTGGCAACACTGTAGACCTGGCAACACTGAGATCCCAAATGTAAACAAAAGCCAGAGAGGAAAGAGGAGATGAGCTGATGCGAAGTGAAGAGTAATAAGGCAACCCATTTAACCACATTATAGCAAGATGTTGGTGTACTGGGTGGTGATGGAGGCTGGGTTATGTGTACTAATGATGACTATAGTGTGTACAAGTCAACAACAACAACAACAACAACACGTGGAGATGAGACAAGACACGAGAACCAACAAAAATAATCACCATCACCACCATCATAACAACTTTCTCTCCGTGGCTACACCCGAGGAACACACCAATAACACCATCATCATCACTAACAACAACACCAACACCAATACCAGGAATAATAATAATAATAATAATAATCAGATCAACAACAATAGCCAACAACAACAACAACAACCACACCATAACTTTCTCTCCTTGGATACACCCGAGGAACACAACAACAACAACAACAACACCAATACCAGGAATAATACTCATAACAACAACAACAACAATAATAATCAACCACAACCACATCACAAGCCATCAGAATCTGAGTTAGTGAGCCGAGTGGTAGGATCTCTGGATAAAACACTCCAGTACTATGAGAATAATTATGCCATCATGAACTTTGATGGTATTTTGGGCGCCAAGGTGGTGGAAGGTGAGTATATAATTATCAAGGAGACCAACACACGCTTAGTTCATCTCAAGGCCAGACCGAAAAGTGGGTAGGGCTTGGCCAGATTGTAGTGTGTGTATGTGTGTGTGTGTGTGGGGCTGTTTTTCTTCCAGCCTCACCCTCACCGCAATGACAGACTTCTCGATTGACCGCGATTTTTGGTGTGACTTTATTGACGTTATAGTAATATACAAGTGCTTGTCCATAATGTCTTTTCATCTCAAGGTTTTCAGAATGCAATGATTTATAATGTGTTTTTAACAAATCTGTTATTCACATCCGTCTCAAATGAGTGTTTTTGGAGATATCCCCCCCCTCCCTCCCCCCACCCAATCTCCGAAAGCACTCATTTTCGCCAGATTTGAATTAAAGATTCGTCTACTCTACAACGCGTTAAATAGAATTAAGTAGACCTGCTACAACCTCTCCTAACTTAACCTAATCAGGACTGCAGCAAACTACCTGGACCTAACTGGGGTAGACTACCGGGGGCTAAACTTAGCATTCTACAGGGTGATGTAAACACTCGGTGGCCATCTTGAAGTGGTATTATACGTACCTTTTTATTCGAGAGTGGCGGTATATACAGGCTTTATTACACGTGGGGCAGATCGCTGACATCTGTTATACTCCGTGGACGTGGTAAAAGTATAAACTGAAGAATACATTCGAGGACAGACGGACACTCGGTACAAAGGGTCTCCAGTAATTATCCAGTATATTGCTGTTTTCTATTATGATGTTTCTACCTTCTTTACCCACTAATTTATACCATTCTAAGACACTTTTCTTCTATGGTATTTTCTTCAGCAATGCCCCATTTCCAAGATGGGGCATTTTGGAATTTGCCTGCCCTTACCTAACCTGACCTAGACTGCAGCAGACTACTGGGACCTGACCGGGGCAAACTACCGTGACCTAGCTGGATATGGCAACACTGCTACAAAACTGCAATATACTGGATAAATACCACGATGCCATTGTAATTAATCAAGCACACCGATTGGCCATTGAAATTGAAGCGCATTAATCAAGCATACTGATTGGCCGTCTGCACCAATATGGCCGCTGTACTCACCGTGGATTAAGGAAAATTGAATCAATTTAGGGTATGCCTAGTTGTATTATGAAAGCTATGCATTTGTGATGGAAATAACCTTTGAGGAAATGATGTACATGTATTAAGAAATGTATTTGACAGAAAAGAATTGATGGTAGTGATTATGGACAAGCGCTTGAATAATACCGACATTTTTAGCCAGCCTTTTGTCCATACCTTCCTCTTTCTCTTTGCTTTCTTTTTTTGTATAATTTGTGTACATGCAACAGCACACAGTGTAAGGGTATGCAGATCACCCTCTGACAAAGCCTCCACCATAATGCTGCAATGGTCACACTCCAACTGTCAATTTTGAACAGCCCGCTTTGAGGCCGCCTGAGCGTGTGTGCGTGTACATGAGGCCAGCTAAGCCCCGCCCACTTTCTGGCCCGACCTTGAGGCGAACTGTGCGTGTGTGGCCGCCTTAACAGTTGCTGAGTCTGTGTTATGGTTTTGTAAGGTGATAGTTTTGTGTTAAGGGGATGATACACTGTTGGTAAATCTGGAGCAACTGATTCCTCCTAACATATGCAAGCAACAGGACACCAGTATTTTTGTTCATCTGGTACTGTTTCCTGGCAAATTTTGGAGGAATCAAAGCACTTTAATGAACCTAAAGTGTATTACCTCCTTTAGGGAAGGAACTCGTGAGGGCAAACTGAAGAGCTACAGATTCCTCCAAACTATGTCAGGAAATAGATCCCCTATTGGTAACACTGAAATTATTTGTTTCCTGGCTTACTTTGGAAGAATCAGTAGCACCAAGTTACCATAAAAAAATCCTCCCCTTAAATAATGTTAGAGAGGGCTGATAATAATAGTATAAATTGTATAGTAGTAATAGTACAAAGTGGTTATAGTTGTGGTATTGGTGGTGATGGTAATAGTAATAATGTCCTGTGTATATTAATTCTCTTCACAGGACAGTTGAACCTGGTTGTGGCCAAGTATAAGAAAGGTTTCCTCAGCGACATAATCGATGATATTCTAAAGGAAGATATTGCCAAGATGGCGTCCAGGGCAGGTAATGTTTATCGTTTTATTGAGGTATACTGCAGAGGTTTTCATGTGGGTGAATAGGAAGGTCTGTGATTGATTCCTCCAAACTAACCTATGTCATGAAACAGATCCCCAATTAGTACCACTGAAGGTGTCTTATTTCCTGGAATAGTTTGGAGGAATTACAGACCTTCCACTTCACCACAAGAGAAACTCCCCTTAAAGAGATATGTACTGTATTTTGTAACACTAAGAGTTGTACTGTCGGCCTCAGAAATTCGTACACAGGTTGGTTATTAGGGATTTTTATTCTGCACATACCGTAGGCATTGTTCAGCTGACTGATTCAAGTATTAGCCAGATAACATTACTAGAAAGGTTTGGTGTGAGGAAATTTATGTACTGTACTCAAATTTCTAGTTGATACAAACCCTTGATGTCACAGTGGTGTATACGAATTCCTGAGGCCGACTGTACATTATCACTCAATATTTATGCTTCACAAAATCAGAAAAGAGTCAACCTAACCATCCTTCAGGACCTGCACTAAATAAAAATTATTTCTAGATATTAATTGAGGGGATAGTACAGTGTTCATAAATCTGGAGCAAATAATTCCTCCAAACTATTCCAAGCAACAGGTCACCATTAGTTTTCTTAATCTGAAACTGTGTCCTAGCATACTTTGGAGGAATCAATGTGCTCTAATGTGCATAAAGTTTACTATCCCCTTAAGATGACCATGATAAGTTTAGTGATGATTGTATTGTGTTGCAGGTCACGTGGTCAAGTTAGCAATACCTGACCTGACCCGGGAGTACCCAGATAACATGAAGCGACTAAGACGCTTACTACAACTCTCCTGGGACATGGGTCATTCACACCACTCCATTGATATTGCCCTGCTCTGGTCACAACACACTCGACTCCTTAACCAACCACACACATTAAATGGTGAGTGGCAATGATCTGTGTTTTGGTTGGTGGTTAAGAGTTCACACATAGCTTTACATGGGAAATGCTTAGGAAGTTTTGGTGAACACTGCCAGAATTATATAAATTCTTGTTAATATTATATACAGTACATTGTTTTTCAATGCTTCCATTTTCCAAAATGTTTATTTTGGTTCATAAGTGATAGCGTGCATTCTCATTATCATGAAATATGTTGCAAAAGTCATCAATAGAACCAACAGGGTTAAGGGGAGATTTTTTTTTTTTGGTGAATTGGAAGGTCTGTGATTCCTCCAAACTATACTATGAAACAAAACCCTATTAGTACCATTGAGGGTATTTGTTCCCAGGCATAGTATGGAGGAATCAGAGCTCTACCAATTCACCAACAAAAAAATCTCCCCTTAATGCAATGTAGGCTTTAATACAGTGGTTGTCATCCTCAGAGATAGAGAGTGATCACTGTATGTCTGAGTTGCTGGAGCCAATGAGTGGAATGATGTGCAGCATGACAGAAGGTTGTCAGGAACTCATGACACGTGCTGGCTTTGATAAGTATGCCCTCACACACCAGATTCTCTACACCGTCGTGGCAGAAATGGTAAGACATTGTATAAAAGAATGTCATTGAAAATATTCATACAAGGACTGATTTGCATACTTTAATATTGTACTAGCCTATATTAAAAATAATATACTTAAGAGACCATTACAGTTAACAGTTCAGTACGTAAGATGTGGAGTAAAGTCGTTTGATTATATCCCAGGAGCATAAACTTTTATACTGAACCTAGATGCTACCACAGTTATCCAAAAGTTTCATTGTACTGTATTCACATGAGACTAAATCACCAGGATCTTATTTGGTCATGTTGCCAATACACAACAAACATGTGGATATTGTACTGAGGAAGCAACTGGTTCTTCTATCCCTTATCATATTACAAGCTACAGTACCAGTTCCTCTAGACTACGGTATCACACAGCCTTACATTGAGTAGATGCTGTGTTTTGGCACAGTTTATACAAATCAGTTTCCTCCTGTATACAATATCTCTCAAATGTTTCTTATGTTTCTGATTGTACAATTTTAATGTACTTTAATGACCAACATACAATAGTTATGGAGTGTCAGAGTAGATGCTTCAATGACTTCTTGTTTTGGTTTATGTAAGACTTGAGTGACTAACATGAGAATAATTTACACAGTACAGTAGTTGACTTGTTGTTATGGTGTATCAGAGTGGATGTGGTAGTTGGTGAGATACAAATTATAAACAAAACAAGAGAATATTGTATACAGTACAGTAGTTGACTTGTTATTATGATGTATCAGAGTGGATGTGGTAGCCGGTTGGAGAGATGGTTGGTGAGACATAAGAGGAGTAGTAGTGTGGAGCAGCTACAGGCAGAGATGTGTTCCAACCTTCACCTGGAATTGGTCACCCTCGCCGCCGCCATGTTCACCCACAACAACCTCGCCTTCAGGGACCTCTTCCTCGAGATGGGTCGGTGGTGCTTTGTTGATGAGGCTTCCAAACTTATGTACAGTATCAGACAATAATAATCATCCACACACACACAGGGCTGACTCGTGTAACAGTTTAACAGCTTCCCTTTGTTTGTTATATACAGTACCACTTTAAGATCTGTGTCTGGGACTGATTATAGATACAAGTACCAAAACTTTATCATGGGAAGTCTAAAATTTTAAGGGAGTTCAAGTGTTACACAACCAGATTACTTCTCTCTGGTTTATGTCAGACAATAATGTATATACTTGAATAGGAAACAACACATTCACTTTTCCTATTTTGTACCTCTTGTTCAAGTGGGTAGATTTACTCTTGCTGCTGCCTTATAAAAAAAATTTTTATATAATAATAATGATAATTAAAAATAAATAAGAATGAATAAATAGACAAATATATAAAGTAATGAGAGATGTGGTATGAGTGAGAAGGCAATTGGTATTGAGTGTGGAGTGGTTGGAGAGAGTGAAGCTTAATACATTGAGATGGTTTGGACATATAGAGAGAATGGAAGGTGTGGAGTTTTTAAAGAAGGTGTATGGAAGTGAAGTTGTGGGACCTGGTGTGAGAGGCAGACCTCCGGTTAGATGGCAGAACAGAGTGGAAGAGTATGTAAAGGAGAGAAACATGAGGGGCAGAGTAGGGCTTGTCCAAGTAAGGAGGGAGTGTTGGAACAGGGAGAACTGGAGACACTTCTGCCGTGGCCATACCCTTGGGGGGGAGTTCCCGGAAGGAACGAGGCGTTAGAGCTATAGATAAATAGATAGATAGATATAAATAAGATATAATACTTCTAAATTTGTTGTGTTTGTTTGTAGAGTTTGTGTGTGGTATGTTGGGCTACACTGAGTTCCTGGAGCGTGATTGGTTGGTGAGTATATTGGGTTGGCAGAGTGCTTCGGGTTGCTTCCCCGCCTCACGCCCTCACTTCACCATCGGACGCAAGCTGCTCGAAGAGAAGCGCCTGCCTGGTGCGTCCGGATCCCATGCACACACACGCTTCACAACACATTGCTTCACACATCCGCTTCACAACACACCCACTTCATACACTCGCTTCGCATCACACCCGCTTCACAACACAACTGCTTTACACACTTGCTTCTCACACCCGCTTCACAACACACCCGCTTAACAACACAAGTGCTTTAAACACTTTCACAGCACAAATGCATCCATGCCTTCACAATACAACTGTTTTCACACACCTCCTTCACAACACAACTGCTTTCCAATCCTTCATAACACACCCGCTTCACAACACAACTGCTCTCCACACCTTCACAATATAACTGCTTCCCACATCTTTCCAACACACCTGTTTCCCCTTCTGTGTAAGAGGGAGTGCATGGTACAGTTGTTGTTATTATTATTATTATTATTATTATTATTATTATTATTATTATTATTGATATCACTGTATTATTATCATCATTATCATTATCATTATTATTATTATTATTACTATTATTGTTGATATCACTGTATTATTATCATTATTATTATGTTTATCATCACTGTTTTAAACATCAACACATATATACCAACATTTACCAGTCTGGCCACAATTTTCAACAACTGGTAAATTTTCCATATCACCATCTCTCTCTCTCTCTCTCTCTCTCTCTGTGTGTGTGTGTGTTATCTTTTGTGCTTACTGTCCCACCTCTCAATCACCTTCTTACTCGGTTGCCATATGACCTCGCTGTTGTGGCGCCTAATATCAATACATCAATCAATCACAACCTTAAAATTGACCTACCTTAACCCAACTTGACCCACCTTAAAATTGACCTACTTTGACCCACTCTGACCCACCTTGACCTACCTCACCAGATGGATGCCTTAGTCACCTGACCTCGGTGGCTGGCAGTACCCTCGCCGTCCACCTCCACTACCTCTTGTTTCCGGGGCGGGGCGGGGGGAGAGTCAGCGCCCCGTCCCAGGTCCTACACCCGCCCCGCCCCGACCCCAACCCCCCCCTCGGGTCATTCCGTCTTCCCATTGAGACGGGTTACAACCTTGTACAACCTCTTTATAGGGAGGATGTGCCTTCTGGATTTAACAGGTGGGTGTAGGTGGTGGGTGATTGGTGTAAGTGGTGGGTGATGAGTGTAGGTGGGTGTACTGTAGGTGGTGGGTGATGAGTGTAAGTGGTGGGTGATGGGTGTATTGTAGGTAGTAGGTGATGGGTGTAAGTGGTGGGTGATGGGTGATTAAAAAATGCAACTAAACCTTGATACTTATTATGGTTGTTGTTGTTGTTGTTGAAGTTCCTTATTATGGTTTGTGACTGTACTTTATTTGAATTGGTGAGCTCATTCTTTCTATCCAATGCTTTACCAAGTTAAGAGGAGAAACTTTTTGGTAAATTAGAAGGCTACTGATTGCTTCAAACTATCCCAGGGAATAAATGACTTCAATGTTACTAATAATGGATCTGTTTTGTGACATAGGTTTAGTTTAGAGGATTAACCCCACAGTTTAACATAAAAGTTTCTCCCATTAAGGAAATTGCTTGCCTCTTGTGGTCAAATTGGAGGGCAACTGATTCTTCCAGTCTATGCTACAAAACACATTCCTTTACTCCTATACTGAGATACTACTAGTCTGTTTTTTTAATGGCGTAGTGAGGAGAAATCTTTAGCCCATCAGTATAATAATCAGAGCTCAATGTTGCACAGGGTTGCCGAACAGGAGGAGAAATCTTTAGCCCATCAGTATAATAATCAGAGCTCAATGTTGCACAGGGTTGCAGAACAGGAGGAGAAATCTTTAGCCCATCAGTATAATAATCAGAGCTCAATGTTGCACAGGGTTGCCGAACAGGAGGAGAAATCTTTAGCCCATCAGTATAATAATCAGAGCTCAATGTTGCACAGGGTTGCAGAACAGGAGAAGTCACTGGAAGACAAGGCAGACATTGTAATGCAACACTTGGAGGAGAAACAAACCAGACTACTACTAAAGAGTAAACCCTACCAGCAATCATTCATCACTCCAGCACTGAAGGGTAAGAAGAAGGCCACACGTCCCATGCTTGTTATCCCAGACAGAGCCATCCCCTTCTCAGATTACCTCGCCTCCACTGAGCTGACACGAACCCCAGACCCCTGGTTCAACCCTCTGGTACTTGTGGCATCAAGTGTGGTGTTGGTGGCGGTGGTGATGGCACGTTATGTCCACGCCAAGAGGAGGGCACATACACTCTTCAGAAATAGGTTTAGACTCTGAGTAGAACACATCAACTGTACAGGTCCTTGGAGGGCAAATACACTCTTCAGGAACAGGTTTAGACTCTGGGTAATACACATCACTGTACAGGTGCTCACAGAACACATACACTCTTCAGGAACAGGTTTAGACTCTGGATAATACACATCACTATACAGGTACTCACAGAACACATAGGGTGGTATTAATAAACTTCTTCTTTGAGGAAAAGGTTCTTCATCACTCAGTTCGTATTGCAAACTAATACGAATTGAGTGACAAAATTCGTTTTCCTCAAAGAAGATAATTAATAATGCTACCCTTACACTCTTCAGGAACCATTACAGACTGTGAGTTTGTTGTTATATTACTATCCAGGTGTTCATATCATAGTTGTGGTCCAGTGTGTTGTTAATGTGTACAGTACATCTCTTAAAGGGGAGAGTACAGTGTTGGCAAATCTGAAGCAACTGATTCCTCCAAACTATTCCAAGCAACAGAACACCATTATTTTTGTCTGTCATCTGGTCCTGTTTCCTGGTATACTTTGGAGGAATCAAGGCGCTCCAATGTACCCAAAGTATACGCTCCCCTTAAAGGAGTAATACACTTTTGGTACATTAGAGCACCTTGACTCCTCCCTCCAAAGTATGCCAGGAAACAGGACCAGATAAACAAAAATATTGGTAACCTGTTCTTTGGAATACTTTGGACTAATCACTTGCTCCAGATTTATCAACACTGTATTATATCCCCTTAAGCACCCTATGTTGTAGTCAGAAAATTGGAGGTAAATGAGTCCTTCAGGTATTGCCACGAAACACACACACCTATATAGAAGGAGCTTGTTTCGTGGCATAGTCAGAAGGAATCAGAAGCCTCTAATTTTCATACACGATCACAGGGTCCTTAACTAACTACTGCCGGTACATATATTTCATTTAAGGTAGAGTGTACAGTCATGGTCAAAATTCTGTCGCCTCAATTGTCTGATGGTGAACTGTGAGATTCGTTATCAGGAATGAGGTGTAACTGCTTCCTCTGATCAACTTTATCAATTCCTGAATACTTATTATTATTATTATTATGATTATTATTATTAGTATTAGTATTATCATTATTATTATTATCATTATTATTATTGTTATTATTATTATTATTATCATCATCATTATTATTATCATTATTGTTATTATTATTATCATTATTATTATTATTATCATTATCATTATCATTATTATTATCATTATTATTATTATCATTATTATTATTATTATTATTATTATTATTATCACACTAAGTTCACCATCAGAGAGTGAACGTTTGGTCATGACTAATCTTTACTTGTTCATATGATAATTTTAACCCATAGATATTAATTACCCTTTTGCCTCCAATCTTCAGGAAAACTCACTCAGTGGTGTTGTCTGTCTAGTTGTGTGTGTGTGTGTGTGTGTGTAGCACTGGCACACACTTAATTAATGGGGAAATACAGCATTGGTAAATCTGGAGCAACTGATTCCTCCAGAGTATTCCAAGCAACAGGCCGCCATTATAGTTGTTAACCAGGTTCTGTTTCATGGCATACTTTGGAGGAATGTATGTGCTCTAATGTACCAATAGTGTATTATCTACTTAAGGGGGTGCGGGAATATGGGGACAGGCTTGGGGGGGGGTTAGGGGGGTGCGGGAATATGGGGACAGGCTTGGGGGGGTTTAGGGGGTGCGGAGTAGTACCTGTGTGGGGCTCATCTTTTTTATTTTGACAGATAGGGAGAGGAAAGAGATATAAGGTGTTTATTATTTAGATAGGGGGAGAGAGGAGAGGTAGGGAGAGAGAGAGAAGTGAGAGAGATATAAAGTGTTCATTGTTTAGATAGGGAGAGAGAGGAGAGGTGAGAGATATATAGTGTTCATTATTTAAAGAGAGAGAGAGGTGAGAGATATATATAGTGTTCATTACTTAGAGAGAGAGAGAGAGAGGAGAAGTGAGAGAGATATAAACTGTTCATTGTTTAGATAGGGAGAGAGAGGAGAGGTGAGAGATATATATAGTGTTCATTATTTAAAGAGAGAGAGAGAGAGAGGTGAGATATATATAGTGTTCATTATTTAAAGAGAGAGAGAGAGAGGTGAGAGATATATAGTGTTCATTATTTAAAGAGAGAGAGAGGAGAGGTGAGAGATATATATAGTGTTCAGTACTTAGAGAGAGAGAGAGAGGAGAGGTGAGAGATATATATAGTGTTCAGTACTTATAGAGAGAGAGAGAGAGAGAGAGGTGAGATATATATAGTGTTCATTATTTAAAGAGAGAGAGAGGAGAGGTGAAAGATATATAGTGTTCATTATTTAAAGAGAGAGATGATAGATATAATAATAATAAGGTGTCCATTCAGTATGTTGTTGTTGTTGTCTACTTGGCTGGTGCTACTGTTTTAATAGCCAGGTCCTCACGCTGCAAACACACAAAACCTGCAAAGGGAAAACGGATGTGTGACGAGTGTGTAATAAGAGGTGGATGAACTATACTGTGTGGTGTAAATGTGGATGTGGAAAGAGTAATTAAAAGTGGATAAATGGATGTGGAAGGAGTAATTAAAAGTGGGTAAATGGATGTGGAAGGAGTAATAAAAAAATGGATGAACTATACTGTGTGGTGTAAATGTGGATGTGGAAAGAGTAATTAAAAGTGGATAAATGGATGTGGAAGGAGTAATAAAAAAATGGATGAACTATCTGTGTGGATGTGGAAGGAGTAATAAAAAGTGGATAAATGGATGTAGAAGGAGTAATACAAAAATGGATGAACTATCTGTGTGGAAATGTGGATGTGGAAAGAGTAATAAAAAGTGGATAAATGGATGTGGAAGGAGTAATAAAAAAATGGATGAACTATACTGTGTGGTGTAAATGTGGATGTGGAAAGAGTAATTATAGGAGGTGGATGAATGGCTGGGGTGGATGAACTTTACTGGGTGGAAAAATTGATGTGGAATGAGTTATAAGAGGTGGATGAAAATGACTGGGGTGGATGAACTTTACTGGGTGGAAAAATTGATGTGGAATGAGTTATAAGAGGTGGATGAATGGCTGGGGTGGATGAACTTTACTGGGTAGAAAAATTGATGTGGAGAAAGTCAGAGATGAGTGGAAGGTGAGGAAGTAAAGATGAGTGGAAGGTGAGGAAGTGGAAGATAAGTGGAAGGTGAGGAAGCAAAGATGAGTGGAAGGTGAGGAAGTAAAGATGAGTGGAAAGTGAGGAAGTGAAGATGAGTGGAAGGTGAGGAAGTAAAGATGAGTGGAAGGTGAGGAAGTGGAAAATAAGTGGAAGGTGAAGAAGTAAAGATGAGTGGAAGGTGAGGAAGTAAAGATGAGTGGAAGGTGAGGAAGTAAAGATGAGTGGAAGGTGAGGAAGTAAAGATAAGTGGAAGGTGAGGAAATAAAGATGAGTGGAAGGTGAGGAAGTGGAAAATGAGTGGAAGGTGAGGAAGTAAAGATGAGTGGAAGGTGAGGAAGTAAAGATGAGTGGAAGGTGAGGAAGTGGAAGATAAGTGGAAGGTGAGAAAGTGGAAGATAAAAAAAAGAATGGTTTTATTTTTTTACAATCATAGGTTTATAATTTTACTGTATATATATATATAGTCTTTTATTATTGTTATTATTACTATATTATGATTGTGTGAATGATTTGATTGTGGAAACTTCTAAATATGATTAATAATAAATAAATAAATACCCATCACATTATAGTTGCTGAATTGTTTGTTTGTAAAATATATATGTCAAATTGTTGGTGCTTTTGTAGAAGTTTATTATAGTTAAGGGTGTGCGGGCGTAGGGGACAGGCTTGGGGGGGGGGGTGCGGGAGTAGGGGACAGGCTTTGGGGGGTTTTGGGGGGTGCGGGAGTAGGGGGACAGGCTTAGGGGGGTTTTGGGGGGTGCGGGAGTAGGGGGACAGGCTTGGGGGGGTGGGGTTTGGGGGGTGCGGGAATAGGGGACAGGCTTTCTACCCACCCCAAGCCTGTCCCCCTATTCCCGCACCCCCCAAGCCTGTCCCCCTATTCCCGCACCCCCCAAACCCCACCCCCTACTCCTACCATCTAACCATATGTCTATTCAAAGCCTTAATTAATATTGATCAAGAATGAGTAGGTAGCATTTGGTGGGTAAAGATATATAAAGATTTAGATTTTATATATATATTTCTTTTAAGTATAAGCATATTTCTCTCTTTCATTTTTTCTGTGTTGCATATTTGGTGGGTTGATGGGAAAGTAAACATAATGGCAGTGTAGAGTAGGGATGAGTAGAGTAGTGTAGGGATGAGTAGAGTAGTGTAGGGATGAGTAGAGTAGAGTAATGTAGGGATGAGTAGAGTAGAGTAGGGATGAGTAGAGTAGAGTAGGGATGAGTAGTGTAGTGTAGGGATGAGTAGAGTAGTGTAGGGATGAGTAGAGTAGTGTAGTGTAGGGATGAGTAGAGTAGGTTAGGGATGAGTAGAGTAGTGTAGGGATGAGTAGTGTAGTGTAGGGATGAGTAGTGTAGAGTAGGGATGAGTAGAGTAGTGTAGGGATGAGTAGAGTAGTGTAGGGATGAGTAGAGTAGAGTAGGGATGAGTAGTGTAGTGTAGGGATGAGTAGAGTAGTGTAGGGATGAGTAGTGTAGTGTAGGGATGAGTAGTGTAGTGTAGGGATGAGTAGTGTAGTGTAGGGATGAGTAGTGTAGTGTAGGGATGAGTAGTGTAGTGTAGAGTAGGGATGAGTAGTGTAGAGTAGGGATGAGTAGTGTAGTGTAGAGTAGGGATGAGTAGTGTAGAGTAGGGATGAGTAGTGTAGTGTAGAGTAGGGATGAGTAGTGTAGAGTAGGGATGAGTAGAGTAGAGTAGGGATGAGTAGCAATTAACCAACTACAAGGGAAGGAGAATGGAATTAAATTGATCATAATATTACAGTCAAAAGTATGGTGAATGGATGTAAAAGAAAGATAAATAATGTCTAATAATGTATAGTAAATCTAGTGATGAATGTATGTATGTATGTATGGAAAGGAAGATACTGTACTGAAATAATTATAATTGTGTATAATAATAATAATAGCGTTGTTCATTCATTATATGGTAATGTATGAATGTAAATTAAGATACTGTATGGTAATTATAATAGTGTATTTAGCCTTGTCTTCACCACCACCACCATCACTGTGAGTCAATAGCAACAGTTATCTGCTGGTGTGTACTGTCATTATTACTGGTACAGCCACAATCAAATATCCACTGACACTTTCCTTCCATCGTAGTAAATATCTTGGTAATAAAGAACAACACGTGTATGATTTTGCAGCACCTCATAATAATAATGATAATAATAATATCCACTGACACTTTCCTTCCATCGTAGTAAATATCTTGGTAATAAAGAACAACATATGTATGGTTTTGCAGCACCTCATAATAATAATAATAATATCCATCGACACTTTCCTTCCATCGTAGTAAATATCTTGGTAATAAAGAACAACACGTGTATAATTTTGCAGCACCTCATAATAAAAATTGAGGGGGTTGAGTTGACGTAAGGTGTTGTTGTATGATTATATTTTGATATGATAATGATTTATTTGCACGATGCAAGGAAAGTGTCGGTGGATATTTGATTGTGGCTGTACAGTTGGCCACAAGAATTGATACACACGCTGTTGTTGTTATTTCGAGGATTTAAAACATAATATTATAGAGAATGTAAGACTATGTATGTAACTGCAATACAACATTATTATTATTATTATTATTCGGTTCAAGAAATGGTACACACACTGCTGTTATTGTTGTTATTTTTGAGGATTTACAACTTATAGAAAATGTGAGACTATATAACTGCAATACAACATTATTATTATTAGGTTTGTTTATTGTTTTGTAATCACTGAGTCACTTGGTACACACACACACACACACACACACACACACACACA
Organism: Petrolisthes cinctipes; assembly: GCA_033782935.1. Taxonomy (NCBI): domain Eukaryota; kingdom Metazoa; phylum Arthropoda; class Malacostraca; order Decapoda; family Porcellanidae; genus Petrolisthes; species Petrolisthes cinctipes. The sequence goes on along the minus strand of JAWQEG010001846.1, from coordinate 43,795 downwards.
CACACACACACACACACACACACACACACACACACACACACACACACACACACACATACACATTCATTGCAGTAACTTCCAGAATAATGACATCTCTTTTCATATAGCCTGTGTAAGAATTTGTGTGGCCAACTGTACATTTATGTCTTCCATTTACTGTACTGTATATTTTATTTAAGGGGTTAATACACTTTTGGTGCATTAGAGCGCCTGGCTTCCTCCAAAACATGCCAGGAAACGGGAACATATGTAAAAAAAATTATAGATAGGTGAATATACAGAGGGATAGGGGATAGATAGGTGAATATACAGAGGGATAGATACGGTAGGTGAATAAACAGGTGGATGGATAGGGGATAGATAGGTGAATGAACAGGTGGATGGATAGGTGGATGGATAGGTGAATAAACAAGTGGATAGATAGGTGGATAAACAAGTGGATAGATAGGTGAATAAACAGGTGGATGGATAGGGGATAGATAGGTGAATAATCAGGTGGATGGATAGGGGATAGATAGGTGAATAAACAGGTGGATGGATAGGGGATAGATAGGTGGATAAACAAGTGGATAGATAGGTGGATGGATAGGGGATAGATAGGTGAATAAACAAGTGGATGGATAGGTGGATAGATAGGTGAATAAACAAGTGGATAGATAAGTGAATAAACAGAGGGATTAGGTAGTAAAATAAGTGTGTGCAAACTCATTAATTATTATTACACGCCTCTTTATAGCCTCAGGTCAGGTGGTCTTGGTAACATTTGATGCTGAGTTTACTATTCAATAATACTCTAAAATAATCATGGCCCTACTACTCCATACTGTGTATAAATTTTACCAGTTTCCTAATTAAGATTAATATTACCGTGTTGACAAGGTGATGAATGTTGTTGTTGTTGTTGTTGATGTTTTTAATACATTTATAAAGTGTTGTGTATGTAGTCTGTCCACAGTCGACCGCCTTGTTAGAATTGACAGGGGGGGGAGGAGGGTTGAATGTCGTGTGTGACGTTATTTTTATTTTATTTTTTTATTTGCTGTATATATATATAGTATTTATTTTTTTTTTTATTTTTTTTTTTACAATCATAGCTTCTTTGGATAAATTTAATGCACTCCAGAATGTATTACACCAATTATTTTCTCAACCTGTTAATCATTTTCTGAACTAGTTAATCATTTTCTGAACTAGTTAATCATTTTCTGAACTAGTTAATCATTTTCTCAACTAGTTAATCATTTTCTCAACTGGTTAATCATTTTCTCAACTAGTTAATCATTTTCTCAACTAGTTAATCATTTTCTCAACCTGTTAATCATTTTCTCAGCCTGTTAATCATTTTCTCAGCCTGTTAATCATTTTCTCAACCTGTTAATCATTTTCTCAGCCTGTTAATCATTTTCTCAGCCTGTTAATCATTTTCTCAACCTGTTAATCATTTTCTCAGCCTGTTAATCATTTTCTCAACTAGTTAATCATTTTCTCAACCTGTTTTTTTTTTTTAGTTTAAAGCCCTGATTGTGTTTATAGTGTGATGTGTTGAAAGGTAACTTGTGTATTGTTGTCTCCTGTTAAAAAGAATGTATTGTTGTATATATATTTCTATGGGCCATATGCAAGGACATTGGTGGTCGTGTTGTCGTTGGCGTGGTACCGGTACGACGACTCCATAGACAGGGCCATCGTACCGGTACCACCACGCCATCGTCAACACCATGAACGTTCTTGCATACCGCCCTGTGAACAATGAATTATCTGTGAACAAGCCTGAACATTTGGAAAGTGTTCAGCATCTTAGTGAACAATAACACCTCACTTCTAATAGCTGTGAACAAGCCTGAACATTAGGAAAGTGTTCTGCATCTTAGTGAACAATAACAGCCCACTTCTAATAGTATATAATGGTAATAGGAACAAAATACCCATTCATGCCAAACTCCTTGGAAGCTGCTACACCATTCTGTTCCACCAAAAAAGTTTATTGTTCTACAGAAAAAGAAAAAAATGTTGATTAATATGTATCTCTAAATTCTCTATCTTATATGTTTTATTATACTTTTATTACCGTATATATATATATTTTTTTTTTTTCTAAGGGTTACATATCCCTGGGACATATTTTAGTGATGGATTGTGTTATGTGTTGTGGTGTCAAACATATTCACTCAGTTCAGCCAGGGTGGTGAAACTCAGATTGGCTATTATGTATGTAAAATCACGAGCCATAATAAGTATCCAGGCTTGCTTCGAATAGCCTGCCTGATCGAGTGTGAAACGGGCGCCAGCAAGTATGAAACAGGATAAACATTGTAATTGGTTCACTAGTTGTCAGATGGTTTGAAACGTCAACATGGCCTGAATACTTATTATGGGTCGTGACTGTACATTCGCAATCCAAAATAAATATCCAGGCTTGATTCGAAGAGCCTGATTGAGTATTAAGCCAGCTCAAGCAAATATAAAACAGGATAAGCGTTGTAATCGGTTCACTAGTATGTCAAATGTTTCGAAACTTCAACAAGACCTGGATACATATTTTGGATTGTGAGTGTACTTTCCAGGCCCCACAAATCAAGCCAGTTGGGTAGTGGGTTTTGATGTGGGTTTGTAGACGAGACAGAGACCAACTCAGTCCTATGATAGTAACAACAGCATCTTGGCTATGGTTGTAATATTACTTAAGAAGGGAAACAAACATTCTTACATTAGTGTACTGTATGTAATGTAATGTAACTGTAAATGTGTACTACTGTATATGTGTGAATGTGTTTTGTATGCTGTTATTATTTTGTACTTGCAGTTGCTGTAGAACCAATGGTGTACTTATTGACAGAATATATCATTATTATGTAGTGGAATCTGATGTGATCAATACAGGCTGTGCTTTCTATACATCAACTTTTCTTATTCCTGTTTTAGTTAATTATGTATCAAGTACCAGGGAGTGTATATTATTTATTCTGGTGAAACTACATCAATTCCTATTTAGTATGACCCTAAATGTTTTGTGTTTGTTGCAGTAAATCCATTAGTGGTAATAAGATCCAGACCAGGTTATTATATAGCTTTACCTAATGATGTCATGATGTACAGGAAGGCTTGACATGTTGGTAGCCTTAAGGGGAAAGTACTGTACAGTGTTGGTAAATCTTGAGCAACTGCAGATTCCTCCAAATTATTCCAATCAACAGGCCACCATTATTTATGAAAATGTGGTCCTGTTTCCTGGCATAGTTTAAAGGAATCAGTAGTTCTCCAATTCACCAACACGAATCTCCCCAACGAATCAGCAACACGAATAATTATACACAGAGCTCTATCTTCTCCCTCTGTTTCCCTCGTTCCTGATGGTAATTCTGTTCCAGTTTCCAAATCAGGTCTGTTATCAGCCTGCCTTGGGATTACTAATTTCCTGATTCCCCGAGGCTAACCCTGGACCCAAGGTTATGTTTAAATTGGTAACCCTGACTAGAGGACATCAAGGAGACAGACACCACACAGCGAATTCAAGGCTGATGAAAGTTGATGATTGATGCTGGGTGGTATTGTGGATGGTAAGCTAGGATGCATGCCTACTTAGTGATTTACTCAAAGAACCCCCATAAGGGGCTACCAAAGGCTGTGGGGGAAAAAAAAAATAAAAAATAAATAATAATAATAATAATTAACAAATAATTAAATAAAGGTGTTGAGCATTAACCACACCTGATGTCAATACGGAGTGCTATTTCTTACAAGCCAGGGAGAGCAGAATTAATTCCATCATAACTTTGCTTGTTCCTCCTTTACTGTACCTACATCAATTAAATCCGTAAGGGAGGGGGTACATATTGCCTGCTAATATGTGAGTAGTACTTAATTAAAGGATTTGGGCACCCCTTTGGACCCGAGTCATTCATTCCCTTTCCCCTCTTCCACTGTCCCTTTTATTTTTTATCTATTCACTCGTGCTTGTTGTCCCTCCTCTCTGTCTCCTCGTTTAATTGTGTGTGGTGCAAGGTCCTTCTGGCCTAGTAAAGTCGTCTTCTCATTATAATTAACAGAAGAAGGTGAGATATGGTGAGGAACAACATGGAAAACACAGAGTAATAATAAAAGGACAGAATGAGAGAGAGGGTGAATAGGGAACTGGAATTAATGGGTACCAAGAATTAAGGTGAGGTTCTCTTGTTGGTGAATTGGAAGGTTATTGATTCCTCCTAAACTATATATTATACAGTACCAGGAAACAGACAGACGCCTTTAATGGTACTATTAGGAGATCTGTTGATTGGTGGCATAGTTTGGAGGAATCAGAGACCTTCAGAATTACCCACCAGAGAATCTCCTTTGTAGGCTTGGATTGAGTTGGAAGGAATGTTAATTGGTTGAGAAAATAGCGATTATATAAGGGAGAGAATGTAGCTGAATCAGTGAGCTAGGGTGAAGGAGAGTGGAAGTGAGAGGGAAAGAATAAAAGAATACAATGATATAGTGATAGCAATTAAAGGTATTATGAGTTTAGGGAACACAGAGTAAGTTTTGTTTCTTCTAAGACATTGATTTAATTGCTAGCTAAAGCCGGTGATCGATCCAAGAGTGATATTTTTTTTTTTTTTTTATGTAATATTCCTGCGCTGACTCACACACCCAGTGCACTTTAATTAATTCCTCGCCCCCAGGAGCTGAATCTATAAAACTCTCGCCCCTTGCCTTATTTATACCTACTGCATGGTCCTTCACCCGCCTTCCAGCTAAATATATACACTTTCTTCAGGATTTGCAGCATCATCCAGCCAGAACGTTCATTAGATAACCGCTCACTGTACAGCTCTGACGGCGACAAAACTTATTAACGTTTCTTGAAGGATAATAACATAAAAGATAATCATTGAACCAACACATTAACCATACAGAATTACAATATACACAGGGTAAATTAGTAAATTACTCTGGGTTTTCATTTTGCGAGCCTGTGATGCTTAAATTTCCATACTGTTAATTCATGACTTGACAGATGTGGCGACACGACTTTCGCCACCTACTCTGGCAGCTGGACGTATATTATATCTTATGCATGGTTCAGCAATGAGCAACTGAATATACGAGAGGTGGACATTATCAGTACAGTTAAAGGGGTAGTACAGTGGTGGTAAATGTGGACTTCAACTGATTTCTCCAAAGTAATTCGACAAGCAATTTATCAGCTAGACCATCGATCATTCTTTTCACTTATAACCCTCTCCTGTTTCTTGGCATACTTTAATTAATTAGAGATATCAAGGTGCTCTAATGTAGCAAAAGTATAGCCTACTCTCCCCTTAATGTATGTGTAGTGTGGTGACCATTATTATGTAAATACAGATACAAATAAAGACTGTTGGGTTGTATTGCGTCATAGCGAGACAAAGTAAAGAGTGAGTGGGTTTGGAGTGATGTTGTGGCCTTGAGTGGAACCTAGCTAATGATCTCTGTGTTCTTGCATCCTTTCCATACTATATATATATACTTTATTTATAATATACGAATATATATTAATGTCAGTGGTATTATGCAATAACTTAATTGTAACCTTGGAAGTTGTATATTAGTAAAAGTAATTGATTTATATGTTAAAAAAACGAAGGACATGAGAAACAGCCTGGCACATTCTTGTATGACTTAATAATAATAATAATAATAATAATAATAATAATAATAATAATAATAGAAGAAGAAGAAAATAATTATGATCAGCTGGGATTTTGAACCTTCTACACCATTTTAACTCCTCCATGATATATAGACCATTTCATATGTACTGGTGTTATGTAGTGTAAATAGCATCATAGAATTACATTAGCAACTATAGCATTCTTTGAACAGTAAACAAAGAAATGTATGGACAAGCAGTGGAGTAAATTTAAAAAAAGACGCGGGAGGGTTGGCGAACCTGGCTGGCGGTCACGTGTAGTGTTGCCAAGTATGGGGAATTTACCCTAGACATGGGAAAAATAGAAGTTACCATCAATGGAAAATTATATTAAGATTGTTTCTAGTAAATGGACATATTTCTACCAGGCAAAATATCAAAATGATGGTAAAATGTGTACGACTATCTTCAAAAGTAAACAGTGGGAATTTGTGAGCTAAAAAAGGGAAATTATATGGCTGATGCTGTTGAAGTTGAGGTAAAAAGGAAAATTCTGTTTCTGATGTCGTTAAAGTTGGGGAAAATTTCGTTAAAAAAAAGAAGAGGCAAGAGCACACAGACCTGGCAACACTGGGTCACGTGACACAACACCAAGAGTGACGTCACAGTTCAAAATGGTGAGAGTGGGGGAGGTAGACGCATGAAGGAGCTCCTGGGATTTTTCACTTATTACACCCTGACGTGAGGATTACCCGCCTCCACAAATGATCTCATCACTCGTGTCAAGGATAGTTATGTGAGTACCCATCAGTTTATGTACGTTTTTATTATTAAATACGGCCGTAATTACATATTGTGTACGTTTTTCTAAATAATAAGGCCATAATTATATTTTGTACAGGTTAGTTAATGTGAGTATTAACGAGTTATGTACGTTTTTCTAATTAGATAAGGCCATGATTATATTTTGTACAGGCTAGGTAGGTGAGTATTAATGAGTTATGTACGTTTTTCAAATTAAATAAGGCCATTATTATATATTTTCCTTTCATTCCAACGGGGGGATGCTTTTATTGTGTTGATCAGCTGATGGCCAAACCCTACCGAGTCGAGTATTAATATAATTATTGTGTATTTTCCCTTCCTATTGGTCAGTACTGGACACGATAATCACCCTATGGAGTGTATGTATGTATGTGTGTGTGTGTGTGTAAGGTATTAATTCTCACCAGTACATATTTAGTGAGTAACATTAGATAACAAGGAAAGCAAAAAGTATTGATATATATTTAAATTTACCGCCATTATTGTGTGTGTGTGTGTGTGTGTGTGTGTATGCATACCGATCGTTGTTGACAAGAAGGCATATTTTCTATAGTTATCAATAATTACCATTGATTAACTGTATTAGATAATTTTTATGTTGTTGTATTAGTGTTAGTTAGTAAATATGTGGTATTGACTGGGTAATTTTATATTTTGATGGTTTAGTTAGGATATGAAGATATTATTTATTATTAATGGGTCGTAAGGTATGGCAATCTATCATCCATTATCGATATCTGTAACGCGTTGCTTTTCGCGCCAAACGTAACAGAGATCTTGGGCCGTATTCAAGAACATCCGTGGTGTGTACGATGGTGTGGTACTGTAACGACGTCTCTGTTGTTTGTCTATGGAGTCATCGTACCGGTACCACGCCATCGTATACACCATCAATGTTCTTGAATATGGCTCTATAAGGTGTGGTGATCAGAACACGTGTTATTTATTATCTGTTCCAGCAAGTATTTCTCAAACATTCACAATTTCTTACATATGAAGTGTAATTAATTGAGTCTTCCTGCTGTAAATACAATGTTGTACAATATTATAGAACGCTGTGAGTTTGGAAGGAAAATGTTTAATTTAATCATAGAGGGACGGAGGTAGAAGGGCGAAGGAAATATAGGAGGAAGTAGGGTGTTGGTAAATCTGGAGCAACTGATGATGCTCATAAACAATTCCAAACAACAGACCACCATTATTTATATCATCTGCTGGTCCTGTTTCTTCCTGGCACACTTTGGTGGAATCGGAGCACTCTAAAACATACCCAAAGAGAGATTCCCCTCCCCCCCCCTCCCTTTGAGAACAGACCGTATGTGCGGAGTTGGGCTGACACGCTGCTTGCTTGCTGTTCCTCGTATTGATTTGGTATACCACTTATTTGCCCCTGGAAATTTACAGATGTTCTTTTGTTTTTTTGTTTTTGCTTCCTGGTATTTATGTACATTTGGGACCTTGATATAACGCTATGTATAATACTTCTCATTAGGCTCTGTAGGTCACGTAGTTTTATCAATTTTATTATGGTAATGAATAATTGAACCTTAGGAAAAGAAGTGGTAGGTGGTCTTCAATGAGGGACTGATTGAGTGTAAAATGAAGTGGTGGATAAAAGACAGTATTTATTTGTGTATATATAAAAATTATTTATATATATACCAAGGGTTTACTTTCGTCACACACACACATTGTTGTTTGGGTTTTACTTGTGTTTATATCAAAGGGTATACTTCGTCATTGTTGTCTGGGTTTAATGCATACTAAGTGAGGATTTATTTACGTCTATTTCTTGTGTTTATGTCAAGGGTAGGCTATACTTCGTCACACACATTGTTGTTTGGGTTTAATGCAGACTAAGTAAGGATTTATCTATGTATCAATATTGTCAGCTTTGGACTGCGCCGTATTCAAGAACATTCGTGGTGTTGAGGATGGTGTAATTGGTTCCTGTCAGGATGTCGATATTTCCAGTATGTGTTGCGCAGTATTGGAAATGACACGTGTCTGTATGTATCTATGTATGAAGCGTGTGGTGCAGGTAAAGATGAGCAAATATAAGGATTGGAAACAGTTACGAAATGAAAGTATGGGTTGGCTTACGTAATTGTGTGTTGTTGTTTTTTATTTGTAGTGTTTTGACTTGCATAAACCATGGACTATTATTATTATTACTATTATTATTATTACGATCGAGTGCAGAGGTGTGTGTAGGCTAAGTGTGTGTGTGTGTGTGTTTACCCAATAGCCTATGCATGAGGCCTTTTATTCGGTCAGTGAACACACACATACAACAGAGAGGAGAGGCTGAGGAGGAGGTTCGAGAAATTTCCACAGTTGAGGCGGTAGTATAGTGTTGGTAAATCTGGAGCAACTGATTCATCCTAACTATTCCAAGCAACAGACAGGCAGGCTGGCCACCATTAGTTTAGTTTTGTCAGTATGTGTGTTTCCTGGCATACTTTGGAGGAATCAAGACACTTCAATGTATGTATGTACCAAAAGTATAGCCTACTATCCCTTTATATTTCTATACTATACTATTTCTGTAATATATTTTTGTGGATCTGTAGCCTACTATTTCCCATCACCACTTTTGTTGTTATCAGATATTTGGGTGCGTTGTTGTCTGAGATGATGATGTTGTTGTTCAAGATTGAGATGTTGGTTGTTGTTGTTGTTGTTTGTTGTTGTCCAAGATTGAGATGTTGGTTGTTGTTGTCCAAGATTGAGATGTTGGTTGTTGTTATTGTCCAAGTTTGAGATGTTGGTTGTTGTTGTTGTCCAAGATTGAGATGTTGGTTGTTGTTGTTGTCCAAGATTGAGATGTTGGTTGTTGTTGTTGTCCAAGATTGAGATGTTGGTTGTTGTTGTCCAAGATTGAGATGTTGGTTATTGTTGTTGTCCAAGATTGAGATGTTGGTTGTTGTTTGTTGTTGTCCAAGATTGAGATGTTGGCTGTTGTTGTTGTCCAAGATTGAGATGTTGGTTGTTGTTGTTGTCCAAGATTGAGATGTTGGCTGTTGTTTGTTGTTGGTGGTGGTTGTTGTAGTATCGTGTTACAGACTCATAACATTGTGTGCTGGTGGGATCTATAGACAGAGAATATCGACCCCTTCCATTTCCTTGTTTTAGTGTGTGATATATATGGTCGCCAGGCAGTACAGGTTAATGCATTATGATTATATATTATATTTTTTAGTAGTATGGTGTTCTGACATGATAAAATAGCCTTGGGCCAAGAAGGACTTTGTTTCTCCTGTTCCATTTAGACCTTTAGAGAGAAGATAGGTACAGCCACAATCAAATGTCCACCAACACTTTCCTTCCATCGTGGTAAATATCTTGGGAATAAAGAACAACACGTGTATGATTTTGCAGCACCTAATAATAATAATAATAATAATAATAATATCCACCAACACTTTCCTTCCATCGTGGTAAATATCTTGGTAATAAAGAACAACACGTGTATGATTTTGCAGCACCTCATAATAATAATTGAGTGGGTTGAATTGACGTAAGGTGTTGTTGTATGATTATATTTTAATATGATTCTGATTTATTTGCACGATGGAAGGAAAGTGTCGGTGGTTATTTGATTGTGGCTGTACCAAAACTTACACGACGTAACCCCAACACGTTCCGTACACACACACACACACACACACACACACAAAGAGTTGGACGGGGTATATGTTGTATTTATTTGTGTATGTTCCTTTCATCATCTCTCGTAATGGGACAAACAAACAAACAAACAAACACACCTTGACTATAAGAAATGGACCAACCCTAACTCTTGAACGTGTGGACCGACAATACTGCTGCTGTTTGCTTCAATTAAGGGGGTGCGGGAATAGGGGGACAGGCTTGGGGGGGGGGGGGTTAGGGGTGTGTGGGTTTTTTTGGAGGATGCGGAAGTAGGGGGGACAGGCTTGGGGGGGGGGTTAGGGGGCAGGCTTTCTACCCACCCCAAGCCTGTCCCCCTACTCACGCAAACCCCCCCCCCCCCAAGCCTGTCCCCTAAACCCACACCCCCTTAAGTGGGAAATTTTGTGTTGGTAAATCTGGAGCAACTGAATCCTCCAAACTATTCCCAGCAACAGAACACCATTATTTTTCCTCTAAACTATTCCCAGCCACAGAACACCATTATTTTTCCTCTAAACTATTCCCAGCAACAGAACACCATTATTTTTCCTCTAAACTATTCCCAGCAACAGAACACCATTATTTTTCCTCTAAACTATTCCCAGCCACAGAACACCATTATTTTTCCTCTAAACTATTCCCAGCAACAGAACACCATTATTTTTCCACCAAACTATTCCCAGCCACAGAACACCATTATTTTTCCTCTAAACTATTCCCAGCAACAGAACACCATTATTTTTCCTCTAAACTATTCCCAGCCACAGAACACCATTATTTTTCCACCAAACTATTCCCAGCAACAGAACACCATTATTTTTCCTCTAAACTATTCCCAGCAACAGAACACCATTATTTTTCCTCTAAACTATTCCCAGCAACAGAACACCATTATTTTTCCTCTAAACTATTCCCAGCAACAGAACACCCATTATTTTTCCTCTAAACTATTCCCAGCCACAGAACACCATTATTTTTGCTCTTCTGGTCCTGTTTCCTAGTACCACCTTCAGACTGATTCACACTAGCCTATATCTATCATCACGTTACCTTCACATCACATCATATCACGGTAAATTAAAGTATTATAACTGTTTCTCACTCTTATAAAAATTACACCACGATATGCTTTTTTTTTTGTTTTTTTCAGGGACACACTCTCAGTCTCACACACACACTCACACACACACACACTCTGACACACACACACACACACACTCTGACTCACATACACACACACACACACTCTGACACCCACACACACTCTCTGACACACACACACACACACTCTGACACACACACACACACTCTGACACACACACACACAGAGTTTTTGTCAGTAAATATACTCTCATGAACAACTCAAATGACCTTAGACATGAGATTAGCCAATATATACACTACGTAGAAACACCTGAAATTAGACTCAAAACAATGTATAGAAACACCTGGAATTACACTCAAAACAATGTATAGAAACACCTGGAATTAGACTGAACCCACTTTTGATTATGTAAATGTAAAGAGGTATATAGATTTTGTTTTTACCGTATTAGGACTCGTCAAATTGTCTATAGGCTAGTTGAAACCCATGTATGTATGTATGTATGTACAGTATATATGTATGTATGTATAGTATATATGTATGTATGTAGGATATTGTATACAGGGTGGAGGTTATGGGAGGTAAAAGGTGTGGTGTCTGTCCTGGTTGAGGTGAGGGGAAGGGAGGTGGGGGTTGTATACTGTGTCTGCATGGAGGAAGGGAGGGAGAGAGGGGGGTTCTATTGATCAGGCACTGCTGCTGTTGGCTCCTCTCTGTCGCCCCCCACCACACCACACCACACCACAACACACACTCATGAGACCCATACATATACACGTGGTCACTCACTCCTACCACCACACCACCCCATCTCACAGTAGGCTAGGTACCCTTCTTCCCTTCCCAACCACACTACAACAACACTCATACATATACACGTGGTCGGTCATGGTGTTGTTAAATATGTGGTTGTTGTTGTTGTTGTATATTCAAACCTATTCACTCACTCCTACCACCACACCACACCACACCACACCCCACCCCACCACATCGTTCCCCATCCTTCCCTTCCCCACACCACCACACACTCCACTCTCCCCCACACTACTCCCTTCCCTTCCCTTCCCCACACCACTACACCCTTCCCCACCACACCACACCACCCCATTTCACCCCACACCCCACCACATCGTTCCCCATCCTTCCCTTCCCTTCCCTTCCCCACACCACCACACACTCCACTCTCCCCCACACTACTCCCTTCCCTTCCCCACCACACCACACCACACTCACGTCACGTCACCCAGATACACACGTGGTCATGGCATTGTTTAAGACGTTCTTGGTATTTTCACACTCATTCCCCTCAGAACACAAACACTATAGTATTATATAGAACAGTACTCACAAGAAATAAATATAGTCGAGTGTGTTTTGAGTACTCGTATATCTACAAGTCTTAAAAGTGTTCGTAATATTTTAAAACCTAAATACTCAACAAATATAATGTGTTGGTGGTGGGGAAGGGGGTTATTCACAAGTTTTAAGTGTTCGTAATATTTTTAGCCTATTATACTCAACAAATAGAGTGTTCTTGGGGTTTATTCACAAGTATTCCTCAAACATTCACAATCTCTTACATACAAATTTGATTAATTAAGGAACCCAGTGTTGTAGTCAGAAAATTGGAGATAAATGAGTTCTTCAAATATTGCCACGAAACACAAACACCTATAGCCTATATGGAAGGAGATTGTTTGTTTCGTGGCATGGTCAGGAGGAATCAGAAGCCTCCAATTTTCATACACGAACACAGGGTCCTTAAGGGGGAAGTTTTGTGTTGGTAATTCTGGAGTAACTGAATCCTCCAAACTATTCCAAGCAACAGAACACCATTATTTTTGCTCTTCTGGTCCTATTTCCTGGCATACTTTGGAGGAATCATGGCACTCCAATCTACCAAAAAAGAATTACCACCTTAAGGGTAAATTCTGTTGTTGGCAAAGTGGAAGGCAACTCATTCCTCTAAACCATGCCACGAAACAGATCCCTCATTTAAGTAAGTAACATTGAGGTTGTCTATTTTCCTGGCAACAAAAGAATCTCAACTTAAAGTATTCGTAGTATATTCACAAGTATATACAATAAATTTGGTGTTTGTAATATTTTTTTTTTCACAAATATTCACTAGGTAGGCTACATATTGAATGAAAGCGTTTACTCATCTATCAACTCCACCTCCCTTCCTTCCACTCGTCTCTCCTCCACCCACCCACTCCCCTCATTTATTTCCTCCACCTCCCTTCCACTTTACTCATCTATCAACTCCACCTCCCTTCCACTCGTCTCTCCTCCACCCACCCACTCACTCCCCTCATTTATTTCCTCCACCTAGTAGCCCTTCCACTTTACTCGTCAACCTGCTCCTTCTTCCTCCCACATTAATCCACCTCCCTTCCACCTCCTCTTCCCTCCCACTTTACACCACCATCACCCACCACCTCCTCCTCCACCCACTCTCCTCTTCCCTCATCTATTTCCTCCACCTCCCTTCCACTTTACTCGACAACCTGCTCCTTCTTCCTCCCACATTACTCCACCACAAGCATTAACATCATTATTTTAGAGTGCTGGTGATACTATTAGTTTGCTGTATG
>JAWQEG010001846.1:17500-27500 GCA_033782935.1 Petrolisthes cinctipes | reverse complement strand
TCCTCCATCCTTACCTCTTACCTACTCCCTAATCCTCCATACCTACCTACCTACCTACTAACTACTCCCTAATCCTCCATCCCTATCTACCTCTTACCTACTCCCTAATCCACTCCCATCCTACCTACTTACCTACTAACTACTCCCTAATCCTCCATCCCTACCTCTTAACTACTCCCTAATCCACTCCCATCCTACCTACCTCTTACCTACTCCCTAATCCACTCCCTCCCACCCTACCTATCTCATAACTACTCCCTAATCCACTCCCACCCTCCCTACCTCCCTAGGATACTCCACACACTCCACTCTACTCCACCTAATCCACTCACTCCCTCTCTTTCCTCTCCCCTCACTCCCGCTCTTTCATTATCTCACCTCACTCCCTCTCTTTCCTCTCCCCTCACTCCCTCTCTTTCCTCTCCCCTTACTCCCTCTCTTTCATCATCTCCCCTCACTCCCTCTCTTTCCTCTCCCCTCACTCCCTCTCTTTCCTCTCCCCTCACTCCCTCTCTTTCCTCTCCCCTCACTCCCTCTCTTTCCTCTCCCCTCACTCCCTCTCTTTCCTCTCCCCTCACTCCCTCTCTTTCCTCTCCCCTCACTCCCTCTCTTTCCTCTCCCCTCACTCCCTCTCTTTCCTCTCCCCTCACTCCCTCTCTTTCCTCTCCCCTTACTCCCTCTCTTTCCTCTCCCCTCACTCCCTCTCTTTCCTCTCCCCTCACTCCCTCTCTTTCCTCTCCCCTTACTCCCTCTCTTTCCTCTCCCCTTACTCCCTCTCTTTCATCTCCCCTCACTCCCTCTCTTTCCTCTCCCCTCACTCCCTCTCTTTCATCCTCTCCCCTCACTCCCTCTCTTTCCTCTCCCCTCACTCCCTCTCTTTCATCCTCTCCCCTCACTCCCTCTCTTTCCTCTCCCCTCACTCCCTCTCTTTCCTCTCCCCTCACTCCCTCTCCCCTCACTCCCTCTCCCTTTATTTTAGGGAGTATAATGAATCTGATATTGTCCCTCCATTCCATTATTTTCCTTTTTTTTTTCCTTGGTGCTTGCTGTCCCTCCATTCCATTCTTTTCCTTCTTTTTCCTTAGTGCTTGCTGTCCCTCCATTCCATTCTTTTCCTTCTTTTTCCTTTGTGCTTGCTGTCCCTCCATTCCATTCTTTTCCTTCTTTTTCCTTTGTGCTTGCTGTCCCTCCATTCCATTCTTTTCCTTCTTTTTCCTTAGTGCTTGCTGTCCCTCCATTCCATTCTTTTCCTTCTTTTTCCTTAGTGCTTGCTGTCCCTCCATTCCATTCTTTTCCTTCTTTTTCCTTTGTGCTTGCTGTCCCTCCATTCCATTCTTTTCCTTCTTTTTCCTTTGTGCTTGCTGTCCCTCCATTCCATTCTTTTCCTTCCTTCTTTTTCCTTGGTGCTTGCTGTCCTTCCTCTACCTTTTCCTTTCCTTTCCTTCTCTTTCCTTGGTGCTTGCTGTCCCTCCACTATCCATCCTTTCCTTTCCTTTTTCCTTTGTGCTTGCTGTCCCTCCACTATCCATCCTTTCCTTTTTCCTTGGTGCTTGCTGTCCTTCCACTATCCTCCCTTTCCTTTCCTTCCCTTCCATTTCCTTTCCTTTCCTTTCCTTTCCTTCCCTTCTCTTTCTTTCGTGCTTGCTGTCTCTTTACTACATCCCACCCTCCTTTTAGGGAGAGTTGAAGTGAGGGGAATGAGAGCTGTGTGTGTGGACTAGGATTGGAGTAGTGATTGGGGAAGATTGGGATGCGGGAGTGGACTGAGGGATGTTGGGATGGGACGAGAGGATTGGAATAGGGTGGTGTAAAGTGGGGACTATAGATTAACACAAAAATATGGAGTGAGGGCTTGTTGGGGTTGGGTGGCTGGCTGGGGTCTTGGTAGTGGTGGTGGTGGAGGTAGTAAGACAGGAACTGGAGTGAGGGCTGTATAGTAGTAGTAGTAGTAGTAGTAGTAGTAGGGGTTGAGATGTGATGGTCTGTAGTGTGTGGTTGGGGACTGAGTGGAGTGTTGGTAGTGGTGGGAGTGGTAGGACAGGGAGTGGAGTGAGGGCTGTATTAGTAGTAGTAGTAGTAGGGGTTGAGATGTGGTCGTCTGCAGTGTGTGTTTGGATCTGAGTGGTAGTGGTGGTGGAGGTAGGACAGGGAGTGGAGTGTGGGCTGTATAGTAGTAGTAGTAGTAGTAGGGGTTGAGATGTGATGGTCTGCAGTGTGTTTGGATCTGAGTGGTAGTGGTAGGACAGGGAGTGGAGTGAGGCTGTATAGTAGTAGTAGTAGTAGTAGGGGTTGAGATGTGGTCGTCTGCAGTGTGTGTTTGGGGACTGAGTGGTTGTGGAGGTAGGACAGGAACTGGAGTGAGGGCTGTATAGTAGTAGTAGTAGTAGGGGTTGAGATGTGGTCGTCTGCAGTGTGTGTTTGGATCTGAGTGGTAATGGTGGTGGAGGTAGGACAGGGAGTGGAGTGAGGGCTGTATAGTAGTAGTAGGGGTTGAGATGTGGTCGTCTGCAGTGTGTGTTTGGATCTGAGTGGTAATGGTAGTGGTAGGTAGGACAGGGTGTGGAGTGTGGGCTGGATGTGTATATACTGGTAGAGGGATGGGGCAGGGTAGGTAGCTTGGTAGGTAGGTAGGTAGGGACTGGATGGAACTAGCGAGTATTGGTGTGGGTTGGTTGGAGACTGGTGGTGGGTGGGAGTGCAAGCCAGTCAGTCTAACAGCGAGGCGGGGAAGAGTAAGAGTGGTAACGCTCGACTCCTCGCCTCCCTACTACCACCATCACCACCACCACCTCCTGTATATACACACACACACATACTATAATAACTCATTCACCCATTATTAGTGCCATAAGTAAGGTACCAACCCCATAGCCTGTGGTGTCAGTGTTCAGAAGACCCACAGTGAGTCCAGTACTTGGATACAACTGTTATTGTTGTTATTGTTGTGTTTATAAATCCTGGTGGTGTGGCTACGTACAAACTCGATCAAAAAAGTATCGCGCATTTCCCTCGTAAAACATTCTGACACCTAAGACGATGGCTACTGAAAACCAGCTTGTTTATCATGACCTGTAGCGATCATTTACAGAACCATCGGACCCCACCTGCGCCAGACTTTTTTGAGCTAGTCACCATCAAAAGCCCAATAATCGAGTGCATAAAAGCGAGTCATTTGAACTACCGTACAGCTTGTGGTGCAAAAGTAAACATCAGCTGTAGTCTTGGGTTTTATCATTTTCGAGTTTTTTTTTTTTTTTTATTAATGGAAGGTGTTACAGCACATTGGACCCTTAATTGTGTGCCTGCCTTCACCTTCTTTCCTTCCCCTTTACCCACCTGCCACCTACACCCACCTACACCACCAACACATGTAGCTTATTCCAGTAGTGTGTGTGTGTGTGTGTGTGTGTGTGTGTGTCACCTGCAAGCCTAAAGTGACCCCCTCTCCATCACACACACACACACACACACACACACACACCGTGACCTATTCCATCCCACCTGCCTAGCCTAGTGACCTGTGTGTGTGTGTGTGTGTGTGTGTGCGCGCTAATATTTGACAACCCTAGTGTAAATTTCAGTGACGCAGCTGAATCCGTGGCTGTTTACATGTAACTTGTGTTGAGAGAGAGAGAGAGAGAGAGAGAGAGAGAGAGAGAGAGAGAGAGAATGTTGGTTATGGTGTGTGTGTGTCCTGGTGGGTGGGTGATGGAGTGTCGATGTGTATGTGTAGTGAGATTAGCTTATTGGGTAGTGTGTGTGTGTGTGTGTATAATGGTGGTGATAGTGTGTGATGAAATGGTGGTAGTGATAGTGTGATGAAAAAATGGTGATTGTGGTTAGTGGTGGTGATAATGTGTGAAGTGATGGTGGTGGTGATAGTGTGATGAAAAAATGGTGATTGTGGTTAGTGGTAGTGGTGATAGTGTGATGATATGATGGTTTTGATAGTGTATGATGTAATGATAGTGATGGTAGTTGTGAGAATAGTGTGATGATATGATGGTGGTGGTGATAGTGTGATGAAGTGATGGTTGTGGTGATAGTGTGATGAAAAAATGGTGATTGTGGTTAGTGGTGGTGATAGTATGTGATGAGATGATGGTTTTGATAGTGTATGATGTAATGATAGTGATGGTAATAGTGTCTGATGAGAGGATTGTGTTATTATTATTATTATTATTATTATTATTATTATTGATGTAGTTGTTGTTGTTGTTGTTGATATAGTAGGTAACCTTTTCGTAGATGTTGGGTAAGGTAATCGTGTAGCCTAGCCCAATGTCACCTAGCTGTTTATTTGGAGCACACGTAGCCCTCCGAACTCTATCATAAAACACGTCTCTACAGTCTTCTATATGTGGAATGGGGATGGGGTTCTGTTGCTTGGAATGTATTGGAGGAATCAAAGCCACCGAATTTCCCACTTAGCCTACTTACATTAAGGTGGTAATTCTTTTTTGGTACATTGGAGTGCCTTGATTCCTCCAAAGTATGCTAGGAAACAGAACCAGAAGAGCAAAAATAATGGTGTTCTGTTGCTTGGAATAGTTTGGAGGATTCAGTTGCTCCAGAATTACTAACACAAAAAAAAATTCCCCCTTAAGGACCCTGTGATCGTGTATGAAAATTGGAGGCTTCTGTTGATTTCTCCTGACCATACCACGAAACAAACAAGCTCCTTCCATATAGGTGTGTGTGTGTGTTTCATGGCAATATTTGAACGACTCATTTACCTCCAATTTTCTTACTACATCACACACTGGGTCCCTTAATTAATGTATCCTATAAGTTAGAAGTTTAGGACTATAGTGATTTATATATATAGGATCGTAGGCTATGCAAGAACATTTATTTATATATATATAGTGTGTGTGCTGACTATGTTGTGGGGTACAGTCATGGTCAAAAGTTCTGCTGCAAAATGGTGAATATAAGCGAGTCATTTGATTGAATCTTATGAACCAATATTGCAGATAATTTCGGATCATTTTTCGAAGCCATCTCATTGGAAGGTGTTGCAGGACTATTGACCATGACTGTACACTCGCAATCCAAAATATGTATCCAGGCTTGTTGCTTCGAATAGCCTGATCGAATATTAATTAAGCGAGCTCGAGCAAATATGAAACAGGATAAACTTTGTAATTGGTTCACTAGTATGTCAAATGATTCGAAGCTTCAACAACAAGACCTGGATACAAATATGAAATAGGATAAACTTTGTAATTGGTTCACTAGTATGTCAAATGATTCGAAACTTCAACAACAAGACCTGGATACAAATATGAAACAGGATAAACTTTGTAATTGGTTCACTAGTATGTCAAATGATTCGAAGCTTCAACAACAAGACCTGGATACAAATATGAAATAGGATAAACTTTGTAATTGGTTCACTAGTATGTCAAATGATTCGAAACTTCAACAACAAGACCTGGATACAAATATGAAACAGGATAAACATTGTAATTGGTTCACTAGTATGTCAAATGATTCGAAACTTCAACAACAAGACCTGGATACAAATTTTGGATTGCGAGTGTACAGTTGGTCACAGGAATTCGTGGTACTGTACAGTCGGCGGCAGATATTCGTTCCGTCCAGCACGAGTGAGAGGAGCCTGGGGAAATCTGGTAACACTGTATAATGAGAGTTGAAAAGTATGATTTAAATGGACTAATGATCTTCAGTATTAGGCAATTAATCCATATTTTTTTTTTTTTTTTTTTTTAACATATAGTGAGTGGAGGAAAGGAAAAAGTTAGCAGATTACCAGACTCCTTTCACTCCAGCTGAATGGCACGAATTTCTGCTGACGACTGTACATAGCCTACTATAGGTGGAAGATGTTTGAGTCGATTCCACAGTGGTTTGTTTGTTTTGGTTTGCAAGCACCCTAACGAAAGAAACTGGACTGTGTAAATGACTCCTGAGTGAATTATTGGATGAATTTGATGACTCCACTATCAAACTATGGTAATAATGGAACTACCTGACAGATTTTGTGGTTGGGGAGCATCCTAACAAACTATGGTAATAATGCAACTATCTGACAGTGTGGTTGGTGAGCATCCTAACAAACTATGGTAATAATGGAACTACCTGACATATTTTGTGGTTGGGGAGACTGAGTTTGTTGTTGGATATTATTAAGACTGACAAGTGTGGTTGGTTAGGGAGCATCATAACAAACCAAAGCCACTGTGGAATCAACCCTAAGACTGACTGACAAGTGTGGTTGGTTGGGGAGCATCATAACAAACCAAAGCCACTGTGGAATCAACCCTAATAAGACTGACTGACAAGTGTGGTTAGTTGGGGAGCATTATAACAAACCAAAGCCACTGTAGAATCAACCCTAATAAGACTGACAAGTGTGGTTGGTTAGGGAGCATCATAACAAACCAAAAAAAACACTGTAGAATCAACCCTATATCCCTCTCAAGTAACTAACCACTAACTATATATATAGACTATGAATTCTTATGTTCTGTTACTTCCTTATAACCACCATCCCATATCACCCATAAAGAGATTTCATATTACAAGGAGTTGACTGTTACTTCCTTATCATCACCATCCTATTTCACATTGAGCATATATTATAATACATCTTGACTCTACCACCACGAATTCCTTGTCTGTTAATTGATAGATGGGGTTGGTAATGATGGTGTGTTTAATGTTTCTCTCTTCTGTGGTGGTGTGGTAATTGTAGTGGTTGGTGGGTGTCGTGACTAGCAGTAGTTAGAGAGAGAGAGAGAGAGAGAGAGAGAGAGAGAGAGAGAGAGAGAGAGAGAGAGAGAGAGAAGGCTATAAGATGTTTGGGTAGAAAATGAGAGAGAGAGAGAGAGAGAGAGAGAGAGAGAGAGAGGGCTATAAGATGCTTGGGTGGAAAATAGAGAGAGAGAGAGAGAGAGAGAGAGAGAGAGAGAGAGAGAGAGAGAGAGAGAGAGAGAGAAGGCTATAAGATGCTTGGGTGGAAAATGAGAGAGAGAGAGATAGAGAGAGTAGGCTATAAGATGCTTGGGTGGAAAATAGAGAGGAGAGAGAGAGAGAGAGAGAGAGAGAGAGAGAGAGAGAGAGAGAGAGAGAGAGAAGACTATAAGATGCTTGGGTAGAAAGTGAGAGAGAAGGAGAAAGAGTATAATTATGTAAGATACTTGTGTAGAGAGAGAGAGAGAGAGAGAGAGAGAGAGAGAGTAGGCTATAAGATGCTTGGGTAGAAAGTGAGAGAGAAGGAGAGAGAGTATAATTATGTAAGATGGCGTGTGTAGAAAGTGAGAGTGTGTGAGAAAGAGAGAGGCACTGAACCTTTGCGTGTAGGCTAGGCGTGTGTGTGTGTGTGTTGTAAGATACGTGACACACACACACACACACACACACACATATAAAACCTTCGTGTCAGCCAGAATGTGAAGGACAGACAGCCGACTCCTACATAGTGTACGTACGTGTGTGTCTGAAAATTAGTAGTGTACCATGCAGTTGTAATCTTAATCTCAGTCAGTTATCTACCGGTACAACTAATAACTGTTTTGTCTTGCATCTATCCAACAAGGCAAGAGAATCGGTAAACAGTATTATAGGCTATGTAATAAAACAAAACAATGGATAGTGTCGTCATTGTAAGGTGAAAAAAGTGGGTCAAGTGACTATAACCTAACTTATATATACGTGGTCCTGAGAAATATTGTTCACGTATTTCCTGACACTGTGTACCGGTGCTCAGTGATCCGTAGACAACGTGTTTTGTTTACACCTAGAACACGTGTTGGTGTATCCAGAAGCACGTGTTCTACTCTATAACGTGTTTGTTTACGTACTGCAGTGACGTGTATATTTACCTGCAGCAGCACGTGTTGGAGTGAGTGAGGTGTGAGGTGTTTGTTTATACCTGGAGTACGTGTTTTATTAGTAATGTGGTTTTGATTTACCATACCCAGAGCACGCGTCGTTTTTCCGGGAGTGAAGTGCACGTGTATAAGTACCCACACTACCCACCAACACCACGTGGTAATAGGTAGCTCTACTGTATGTAAATAGACAGTAGAGTAGCAACAGAAATAAAACTCAACAGCATCACCAACTAACTAACTCCCCTCACCAAACCAAACCAACCCCCAAAAGTCTATCTATAAATACACCTACTACTACTACTACTACTACAGTACTGGGCTTGTGTACATACATAGGTTAGGTTATATTACAGGTCTATTACTGTATTACCCAACACTCACTCACTCACTCACTGCCTTAGTCATCACCGGTTGCCCTATAGACCTTACCTACCTACCTACCCACAACACTGCCCTATAACTCGTCAGGCCAGATAGCATAGACCTAAACAACACCCACTGTGGCTCGTTGTCTTTTATATCAATAGTGTAATTACTCAGTCTGATTAGTCACTACCAACACTACCACCACCACCACCACCACCACTACCACCACTACTAACACTAGGCCTACCAACACTACCACTACCAATACCAACACCAACACTACCACCACCACCACCACTACCAATACCACTACCAATACCAACACTATCACTACTAACACTAACACTAACACTACCAATACCACCACTACCAATACCAACACTACCAACACCACCATCAAACACGAACCTGCACACTTTCACACACACACACACACACACACACACACACACACACACACACACACACACACACCAAGCACTAGGAATAAAACTGATAACATACATGAAAAGTAAAAAAAAATATATACAACATACCCAAAGTATATTATCTTAATTAGCCAACACAATATATAATTATAGTCACTTAATTCACAGCTCAAAATATATACAGAATAGAACCTTTGATCTCAATTGTAGCTTTATAATAATATACTCTACGTTTATAGGAAGTTAGAAGGTAGATAGATAGATACTTACTGTAGATGTGAATTAATTGTAGAAGTGGTGGTGATCATTATTTTTACGTGTTTATAGAAAGTGAATTTTAGTGATTAGGTTTTAAACAGTTTATTCTAGTTAATAAATAATTATATATTAGGGATAATTAGCAACGTTTACTAACTCTTTATTAATTAAGGCTTGTAAGTACCGTACGAGGTCATTTTTGTGTTGTCAGAAAATAATAAAAACTAACTCTGATAATCTAACGTTTTCTACATTTTTACTCCACACGAATATTTCAAGGATGATTCGATACTAGGAGGTGTTTTATGAAGAAGACCTAAAAAAAGAAAAAAAAAGAGGTATTGTGAGATTTATAAACAACACATAAAAATACGATACTGAAATTAAGAAAAAAAATATTTGTTATATATACCCGTGACATTAAAGAAAAAAAAAGAGGTATTGTGAGATTTATAAACAACAACACACAGAAATACAATACTGAAATTAAGAAAAAAATATTATTGTTATATATACCCGTGACATTAACAGATAATTGTATATATAGTAGAAGCATATTTAGAAGAAAAACTTAGGTAGGCATTTGCAAATATAGAAGAAGAAAAATTTAAGTAGGCATTTGCATATTTAGATAAAAAAAAAAAAAACTTAGGTAGGCATTTACATATTTAGAAGAAAATAATATAAGTAATCATTTAGGATTACACGTTTATAGATTTCTTGAAAGAATTGGAAGACACCTTATTAGATTTGAAAGAATTGGATTACGTGTTTATAGATTTGAAAGAATTGAAAGATAAGTTTATAGATTTGAAAAAAAATTGGAGGATACCTTATTAGATTTGAAAGAATTGGATTTCACGTTTATAGATTTGAAAGAATTGGAAGACACGTTTATAGATTTGAAGGAGTTAGAGGACTTTTTCTTTCGATTAGCCTAACACGACATCAACAACATCAACATCATTATTATCATACACACGTTTCACTTTTAGATCAGAAACAAACACGAAGGAGGAATTGTAAACACATTTGTCTGAACACCTTATTACATTCCTAGAGAGACCACTTATTCACACACACACA
>JAWQEG010001846.1:0-15000 GCA_033782935.1 Petrolisthes cinctipes | reverse complement strand
CACACACACACACACACACACACACACACACACAGGAGAATAGTTGTCATTGTGTTAGGGATATCAACAAGGTCCCTCAGGTGGTATGGTCTGGTCTGAGGAGAGAGAAGAAGAAGAAGGTGGATGGGAATTTGAGAACATGTTATTAACTGGATACGAACTGGTGTTGTGACCGCAGTTCCCGAGCTCTGGTGTGTGTGTTGGGGCTGGGTATGTGGGGGGGGGGGTGTTAGTGTGGGTGCGTGTGTGTGTATGTGTGGGGTGGGTTAGGGAGGGTATGTATGTATGTGTGTGTGTGGGGGGGAGGGTTAGGGTGGGTATGTTTGTGTGTGTGTGGGGAGGGATAGGGTGGGTATGTGTGTGTGTGTCGGGGGGGGGAGGTTAGGGTGGGTATGTGTGTGTGTGTGTGTGGGGAGGGTTAGGGTGGGTATGTTTGTGTGTGGGTGGGGAGTTAAGGGTGGGTATGTATGTATGTGTGTGGGGGGGAGATTAGTGGGGTTGGTTTGTTGATAGGGGTGGATATGTGTGTGTGGGGGCTGGTTTGGTGGTAGGGGAGGGTATGTGTGTGTGTGGGGGGGGGGTTAGGGTGGGTATGTGTGTGTGGGGGGGGGTTAGGGTGGGTAAGTGTGTGTGGGGGGGGGAGGGTTAGGGTGGGTATGTGTGTGTGGGGGGGGGTTAGGGTGGGTATGTATGTGTGTGTGGGGGGGGTTAGGGTGGGTATGTGTGTGTGTGGGGGGGGAGGTTAGGGGGGGTATGTGTGTGTGGGGGGGTGGGGTTAGGGGGATATGTGTGTGTGTGGGGGGGGTTGGTTTGGTGGTAGGGGTGGGTATGTGTGTTGGGGTATTTAGGGGGGTAGGGGTGTGGGGGGGATTAGTTTGGGGACAGGAGAAGGGGTTGGTATGTGTGTTGGGGTATTTAGGGGGGGTCGGTTTGGTGGTAGGGGTGGGTATATGTGTGTTGGGGTTTATAGGAGGGGTTGGTTTGTGTGGGGAAGGGTATATGTGTATGTGTGAGGGTGGGGGGGGTTATGTATGTATTGGGGGTGGGGTTAGGTGGGGGAGGTTACATATTAGGTGGTACAAGGGTAGATAAGTGGTGATGGTAATAGTGGTAGATAAGTGGTGGTAATAGTGGTAGATGGGTAGGTAGATAATGGGTATACAAATAGGAATAGTGGTAGGTGGGTAGGTGAGTGGGTAGGTAGGTGGGTTAGGTGGTTGCAACAATATATGGCTAGTGGTAGGTGGGTTAGGTGGTAGAATCAGTATAATTATGGCGAGTGGTTGTGTGGTTTTAAGGTCAGGTGGTAGGTGGGTTAGGTGGTTGAAACAGTATACGGCCAGTGGTTGTGTGGGTAGGTGGGTTAGGTGGTTGAAACAATATAAGGCCAGTGGTTGAGTGGTATTAAGAATAGTGGTAGGTGGGTAGTGGTTGTATAGTAGTAAGAATAGTGGTAGGTGGGTAGTGGTTGTATGGTAGGTGGGTAGTGGTTGTGTGGTAGGTGGGTTAGGTGGTAGAAACAGCTGTAGGTAGGTTGTGGTTGTATGGTAGGTGGGTTAGGTGGTAGAAACAGCTGTAGGTGGGTTGTGGTTGTATGGTTGGTGGGTTAGGTGGTAGAAAACAGCTGTAGGTGGGTTTTAATGGTTAGGTGGTAGAAACAGCTGTAGGTGGGTTTTAATGGTTAGGTGGGTTAGGTGGTAGAAACAGCTGTAGGTGGGTTTTAATGGTAGGTGGTTAGTGGTTAGGTGGTTGGTGGGTTAGGTGATGGAAAACAGCTGTAGGTGGGTTGTGGTTGTATGGTAGGTAGGTTAGGTGGTAGAAACAGCTGTAGGTGGGTTTTAATGGTTAGGTGGTTGGTGGGTTAGGTGGTAGAAACAGCTGTAGGTAGGTTTTAATGGTAGGTGGGTTGTGGTTAGGTGGTAGGTGGGTTAGGTGATGGAAAACAGCTGTAGGTAGGTTTTAATGGTAGGTGGGTTGTGGTTAGGTGGGTTAGATGGTTGTGGGTTTTGAGGTAATTCTATATAGCCTACCTGACTCTTATATTAGAAAGCTTAATATACTCAAACCTATAAACTATATCATTAAACCACAACAAATACAGTCGTGGTCAATAATAATAATAATCATCCACATATGGCTCTCTCAAATAATTTACTGTTTAATGTTTTCACGTTCACATATGATGATGTTATTGTTTTAAGTAGTGTGTATCTGCTTGTATTAAATTAGAAGATGGTAGTTATTCCTGTGTGTGTGTGTGTGTGATTGTTTTAAGTAGTGTGTAACTGTTTGTATTAAATTAGAAGATGGTGGTTATTCCTGTGTGTGTGTGTGTGTGTGTGTGTGTGTGTTGTTTTATTGTTTTAAGTAGTGTGTATCTGTTTGTAGTAAATTAGATGGTGGTGGTTATTCCTTTGTGTGTGTGTGTGTTATTGTTTTAAGTAGTGTTTAACTGTTTGTATTAAATTAGAAGATGGTAGGTATTCCTGTGTGTGTGTGTGTGTTTTATTGTTTTAAGTAGTGTGTATCTGCTTGTATTAAATTAGAAGATGGTAGTTATTCCTGTGTGTGTGTGTGTTTTATTGTTTTAAGTAGTGTGTAGCTGTTTGTATTAAATTAGAAGATGGTAGTTATTCCTGTGTGTGTGTGTGTGTGTTTTATTGTTTTAAGTAGTGTGTTGTTGCTTGTATTAAATTAGAAGATGGTAGTTATTCCTGTGTGTGTGTGTGTTTTATTGTTTTAAGTAGTGTGTAACTGCTTGTATTAAATTAGAAGATGGTAGTTATTCCTGTATGTGTGTGTGTTTTATTGTTTTAAGTAGTGTTTAGCTGTTTGTATTAAATTGAAAGATGGTAGTTAACCTATTTATTGGAAAGTTTATCATCTAAGGGACAGAGGGAAGCTGTCAAACTCTTACGTGCGTTACCCTCTATATGGATGATTATATTTGACCACGACTGTACATCCCCTCTTATTTGTGCCGATTCCACAGTGGTTTGTTTGTTTGTTTTGGTTTGTAAGCACCCTAACGAAAGAAACTGAATTGTGTAAATGACTTCTGAGTGAATTATTGGATGAATTTGATGACTCCACTATCAAACTATGGTAATAATGGAACTACCTAACAGATTTTGTGGTTGGGGAGCATCCTAACAAACTATGGTAATAATGGAACTAGCTGACAGATTTTGTGGATAACAGGTGTGTGTGTGTAGTGTTGTATAGTAGGTGTGTGTGTGTGTAGTGTTGTATAGTAGGTGTGTGTGTGTGTGTAGTGTTGTATAGTAGGTGTGTGTGTGTGTAGTGTTGTATAGTAGGTGTGTGTGTGTGTAGTGTTGTATAGTAGGTGTGTGTGTGTGTGTAATATAGTAGGTGTGTATATATAGTGTTGTATAGTAGGTGTGTGTGTGTGTGTAGTGTTATATAGCAGGTGTGTGTGTGTGTGTTGTATAGTAGGTGTGTGTGTGTGTAGTGTTGTATAGTAGGTGTGTGTGTGTAGTGTTGTATAGTAGGTGTGTGTGTGTGTAGTGTTGTATAGTAGGTGTGTGTGTGTAGTGTTGTATAGTAGGTGTGTGTGTGTAGTGTTGTATAGTAGGTGTGTGTGTGTAGTGTTGTATAGTAGGTGTGTGTGTGTAGTGTTGTATAGTAGGTGTGTGTGTGTAGTGTTGTATAGTAGATGTGTGTGTGTAGTGCTGTATAGTAGGTGTGTGTGTGTAGTGTTGTATAGCAGATGTGTGTGTGTGTAGTGTAATATAGTAGGTGTGTGTGTGTAGTGTTGTATAGTAGATGTGTGTGTGTGTAGTTGTTGTATAGTAGGTGTGTGTGTGTGTGTGTGTAGTGTTGTATCGTAGGTGTGTGTGTAGTGTTGTATAGTAGGGGTGTGTGTGTGTAGTGTTGTATAGTAGGTGTGTGTGTGTAGTGTTGCATAGTAGGTGTGTGTGTGTAGTGTTGTATAGTAGGTGTGTGTGTGTGTAGTGTTGTATAGTAGGTGTGTGTGCGTAGTGTTGTATAGTAGGTGTGTGTGTGTAGTGTTGTATAGTAGGTGTGTGTGTGTGTAGTGTAATATAGTAGGTGTGTGTGTAGTGTTGTATAGTAGGTGTGTGTGTGTAGTGTTATATAGTAGGTGTGTGTGTGTGTGTGTAGTGTTGTATAGTAGGTGTGTGTGTGTAGTGTTATATAGTAGGTGTGTGTGTGTGTGTAGTGTAGTAGATGACCTGTACAATAACAATAACAACAAATCAATCAGTCTGTGGTTCCCCCTCTGAAAGGTCTCACTCACTTGTATTCACTCCTTCATTTCATCTCTCACGATCTAGTTACATCTTTAAAAGGAATTGGTGTGAATATCATCCACAACACGTCTTTAGGGCTGTGTGTGTGTGTGTGTGTTTTTTTTTTTTTTTATGCTTACACAAGAGAATAACATCACCTTCTTAACTCTCCACATTGACTCAAAAAATAAAAGAGAGATTCGTTTTCTACATAATTATGAAGGAGCCTGTATTCACACACCTTTTTACCTCCCCCCCCTTCCCCCTCCCCCCTACACACACCAACCTTCACCCTCTCAACCCTGTGCCTCCCCCCCACTCCACCCTCTCTCCAACACACCCATCCCCTGATCTCAGTAAAACACACACACACACACACACACACACACACACACCAACCTTCACCCCCACAACCTCGTGCCTCCCATTCCACCCTTTCACCCACACACCCATCCCCCAATAACACACACACACACACACACACACACACACATATCGGTATCCTTTCTCTCTGACCTTACACACACAACCCTTCTCCCTGATCACACACACACACACACACACACACACACACACACACACACACACATACTTATACTTTCATCCACACACCCATTCCCTCCTTCACTGACCTTACACACACACACACATACTTTCATCCACACACCCATTCCCTCCTTCACTAACCTTACACACACACACACACACACACACACACACACACACACACACACTTTCATCCACACACCCATTCCCTCCTTCACTGACCTTACACACACACACACACACACACACTGTCTTCACCTTCACTCTTTCACCCACACACCCACATCCCCTCTTAACACACTCCTCACCAACCTAACCTAACCTAACCTAATCTACCATCAAAGTGTTGTGTAGCTCAGTGTAGTGTTATGTATGTAGTGAAGTAGTGAGTGAGCGAGTGACTGTAGTGTTGTATAGTGAAGTGTTATGTGGTGTCATGAACTAATATAGTGTTGTATTGTGTTGTGAGTAGTATAACGAACGAGCAACCAACACAACAACAACACAACACAACACAACACTGCACTATTCTCTCTCCTAACCCTATCTATAATTATACACTACAAAGTTAGGGTCAAAGCTGGTATATAGTGAGATAGTGAGTGAGCTAGTGTTGTGAGTAGTATAATGAACAGTATAATGAGCGAGCAAGGAACACAACAACAACACAACACAACACTGCACTATTCTCTCTCACAACACTATCTATAATTATATAAGCTGGTATATAGTGAGATAGTGAGTGAGCTAGTGTAGTGAACGAGTAACTAGCTAGTGTTGTGTAGTAGTGTAATGAGCGAGCAAGCAACAACAACAACAACACAACAACAACACAACACTGCACTATTCTCTCTCACAACCAACATGAAATAGTAGGTAGCCTAACTGGTGTTGTGTTGTAAGTAGTGTCCAGATCCAAACAGGTGAAGGTGGTTTGCAAGGTGGTGGTGGTTGTGGTGGTGGTGGTGGTTCCCGTATAAGGAGATTCACCTCGCCTTCATCACTGCCCACTCTGGTCGCTTGGTTAATGGACTTGCTCACTGGTCCAAGGAGATTATGATGGTGGTGTGGTTGGGTTGGTGGGTGGTTGGTTGAGTGAGTGGTTGGTGGGTTGGTTGGTTGGTTGAGTGAGTGGTTGGTGGGTAGGTTGGTTGGTTGGTTGAGTGGTTGGTGGGTGGGTTGGTTGGTTGGTTGAGTGAGTGAGTGGTTGGTGGGTAGGTAGGTTGGTTAGTTGAGTGAGTGGTTGGTGGTTGGTTGGTTGAGTGAGTGGTTGGTGGATAGGTTGGTTTGGTTGAGTGGGTGGTTGGTTGGTGGATAGGTTGGTTGGTTGAGTGAGTGATTGGTGGTGGATTGGTTTGGTGGTTGAGTGAGTGGTTGGTGGGTAGGTTGGTTGGTTGAGTGAGTGATTGGTGGGTGGTTGAGTGGTTGTTGGATTGGTTTGGTGGTTGGTTGGTTGAGTGAGTGGTGGGTAAGTTGGTTGGTTGGTTGGTGGGTAGGTTGGTTGAGTGAGTGGTTGTTGGTTGGTTGAGTGATTGGTGGGTAGGTTGGTTGATGGGTGGGTGGTTGAGTGGTTAGTGGGTTGAGTAGTTAGGTGGTTGGTTGGTTGATTATTTATTGTATTGGTGGTTGGGTTGGTTGGTTGGTTGATTGGTTGAGTGACTAGTTTGGTGGTTGGTTGATTGGTTGAGTGATTGTTTGGGTGGGTAGTTGGTTGATTGATTGATTAGTTGGTTGGATGTTGGTTGGGTTGTGGGTGGGCTGGGTAGTTGGTTGAGTGGTTGGTTGATGAGTTGGGTAGTTGGTTGGTTGATTGATTGATTAGTTGGTTGTTGGCTGATTGAGTGGTTGGTGGGTGGGTTGGGTAGTTGGATGGTTGGTTGGTTGGTTGATTGTTTAGGTGGGTAGTTGGTTGGTTGATTGATTGATTAGTTGGTTGGTTGTTGGTTGATTGATTGATTAGTTGGTTGGTTGTTGGTTGATTGATTGATTAGGGTTGGTTTGTTGTTTCTTTGACTGTTTAATTTAATTGTTAGGCCCCGTGTGTGTGTGAGAGATAGAAGAGAGAGTTAAGAGAGAGTTATATTATACTCTCATAAGTTAATAGTGAATTATTTCTTTTACAATGTCCTGTAATAAAAAAAAAAAAAAAAAAAAAAAAAAAAAAGTCCCTCAAAATCTTTCCAGGGGGTGCGGGTGTAGGGGACAGGCTTGGGGGGGGGGACTTGTAGGGGGGGGTGCGGGAATAAGGGGACAGGTGGCTTGGGGGTGGGGAGAAAGCCTGTCCCATATTCCCGCACCTCCCCTAAACCCCCCCCCCCCACCACCACCAAGCATGTCCCCCTACTTCCGCATCCCCCCAAAACCCCCAGCACCTCCCTAAACCTCCCCCCCCAAGCCTGTCCCCCTATTCCCGAACCCCCTAAACCCCCCCCCCAGCCTTTCCCCCTATTTCCGAACCCCCCTAAACCCCCCCCAAGCTTGTCCCCCCTATTCCCGAACCCCCCCTAAACCCCCCCCCCAAGCCTGTCCCCCTACTCCCGCACCCCTCAAAAAACCCCCGCACCCCCCTTAACCCACGGTCCTGTTTTCTGTCATACTTTGGAGACATCAAGTCATTTAATTAAAGGGGGAAGTTTTGTGTTGGTAAATCTGGAGCAACTGTTGAATCCTCCAAACTATTCCAAGCAACAACAGAACACCATAAATAATAATAATAATAATACTAATAATAATAATCCCTGATATGACCATTTAATTAAAGGGTTGGTAAATCTGGAGTAACTGATTCCTCCAAACTATTCCAACCAACAACAGAACTCCATAAATAATACTAATAATAATAATAATAATAATACTAATAATACTACTACTACTAATAAATAATAATCCCAGATATGACCATTTAATTAAAGGGTTGGTAAATCTAGAGTAACTGTTGAATCATCCAAACTATTCATAGCAACAACAGAACACCATAAATAATAATAATAATAATAATCCCTGATATGACCATTTAATTAAAGGGTTGGTAAATCTGGAGTAACTGATTCCTCCAAACTATTCCAAGCAACAACAGAACTCCATAAATAATAATAATAATAATAATAATCCCATATATGACCATTTAATTAAAGGGTTGGTAAGTCTGGAAGCAACTGTTGAATCCTCCAAACTATTCCAAGCAACAACAGAACAAACACCATTATTTTTTTTTTTTGCTCTTCTGGTCCTCCTGTTAACTAGCATTTATTTTGTGGGAATCAAGGCACTCCAATGTATGTACCTAAAGTGAATTTATTCTTTCCTTAATTAATGTATCAATAATTAGTATATATACAGTCGTGGTCAAATATAATCATCCATATAGAGGGTAACTCACGTAAGAGTTTGACAGCTTCCCTCTGTTCCTTAGATGATAAACTTTACAATAACTAGGTTAACTACCATCTTTTAATTTAATACAAGTAGCTACGTACTACTTAAAACAATAAAACACACACACACACACAGGAATAACTACCATCTTTTAATTTAATACAAACAGTTACACACTACTTAAAACAATAACACACACACACACACACAGGAATAACTACCATCTTTTAATTTAATACAAACAGCTAAACACTACTTAAAACAATAAAACACACACACACACACACACAGGAATAACTACCATCTTCTAATTTAATACAAGCAGATACACACTACTTAAAACAATAACATCATCATATGTGAACGTGAAAACATTAGACAGTAAATTGTTTGAGATACCCATATGTGGATGATTATTATTGACCACGACTGTTCCATCCCCTTGAAAAAAACAAAACAAAAGAACATTATATTATTATTACTGTGTTGGTTGGTTGGTGAAAACAGTATTATAGTGATGATGGTGATAACATGAATGTGGTATTAGGGGAGAGAGGAGGGGAGGGGTAGTGTAAGGGAAAGTGGGGTGGGGTGGGGTTGGGGAGAGGTGGGTGGGGATGGGGAAAGGGGAGAGAAGGGGTTGGGGAGAGGTGAGAGGAGATGTAGGTAGGTGTAGGGTAGGGGAAAAGTGGGGAGGGAAGGGGTTGGGGAGAGGAGAGGTAGGGAGGGGTAGTGTAAGGGAAAAGTGGGATGGGAAGGGGAAAGGGGAGGTGAGGATCGAAGGGGAGGGGTAGGGTTGGGAAAGGGGAGGTGAGGATCGAAGGGGTTGGGGAGGGAAGGGGAGGGGTAGGGTGGGGAAAGAAGAGGTGAGGATCGAAAGGTGGGGAGGGAAGGGGAAAGGAGAAGTGGGGTGGGAAGGGGAAAGGAGAAATGGGGTGGGAAGGAGTAGGGTAGGGTGGGGATGGGGAAAGAAGAGGTGGGGATCGAAGGGGTTGGGTTAGGGGAAAACAGGACCAGAAGAGCAACAAAAATAATGGTGTTCTGTTGCTTGGAATAGTTTGGAGGATTCAGGTGCTCCAGATTTACCAATACAGAACTTCCCCCTAAATGTACCCCCCCCCCCTTTAGGGACCCTGTGATGTAGTCAGAAAATTGGAGGTAAATGAGTCCTTCAATTTTTGCCACGAAACGCCACCACTATGGAAGGAGCTTGTTTCGTGGCATAGTCAGGAGGAATCAGAAGCCTCCAAGTCTCATACACGATTAAAAGGGGGGGGTATTATAGCAACATTATTTTGGGTGGTAAATAAATCTGGAGCCAATGATTCCTCCAAACTATTCCAAGCCACAACAGAACACCATTATTTTTCTTTATCTGGGTGTGTTTCCTGGCATACTTTATATAGACAGGAATCAAGGCACTCCAATGAATCAATCAGATGACGGTAATGTGGAAGGTTACTGAATTATCCCCCCCAAACATTGTCTCTCTCTCTCTCTCTCTCTCTCTCTCTCTCTCTCTCTCTCTCTCTCTCTCTCTCTCTCTCTCTCTCTCTCTCTCTCGTGTGTGTAATGAAGTGTTCTTAACTCACTTTCTCTCTCTCTCTCTCTCTCTCTCTCTCTCTCTCTCTCTCTCTCTCTCTCTCTCGTGTGTGCGTGTAATGAAATGTTCTTAACTCTCTCTCTCTCTCTCTCTCTCTCTCTCTCTCTCTCTCTCTCTCTCTCTCTCTCTCTCTCTCTCTCTCTCCTCTCTCTCTCTCTCTCTCTCCTCTCTCTCTCTCTCTCTCTCTCTGTGTGTGTGTGTGTGTGTGTGTGTGTGTGTGTGTGTGTGTGTGTTATATCATTGTTCAGACATTGTTACGGTGGACAGTTATAGGTCTCGTTTTGACAGAGGGGTGGTGGTGGGGAGAATCATTGTGTCTGGTTGGTGTGTCAGGTGATGGAGAGGTGGCGTGAGGAGAAGAGATTGCAACAGATTGTATATACTGGAGAGGTCTCATGGATGTTCTGCTGTATTTAGAAGTGAGGGGAGAAAGAGAGAGTCTGATTGTATGCTGTGTGTGTGTGTGTGTGTGTGTGTGTGTAGATGTGAAGGAGGAGGAAGAGAAGGAGGAGGAGGAGAACTAACTAACTAACTAACTATAACTAACTAACTAACTAACTAACTAACTTATTGATGTGAGGGAAGGGGAAACATAATTAATTTATTGCTACCACCACCATTATTATTATTATCATCATCATCATCACTATCACCACTGTCTTCTTACTACCATCACCATTCAATCTCTTCCCATCATCATCATCACTACCACTATCATCATCACCACCACTCCCTTCACCACCACCCACTACTCTTTTCTCATCATCATCACCACCACCACCACTCACTTCACCATGATATATTTCTCTCCATCACCATCACAACTCATCTCATCACCATCACAACTTACCTCCCTGTCATCATCACCACATATTTCTCACCATCACCACCACCACTCCCTTCACCCATCACCACATATTTCTCACTCCATCACCACTCCATCACCACCACAATCATCACCATCACCACCACAATCATCACCATCACCACTCATCTCATCACCACCAAAATTTCTCTCCCCTCTTGAAACATGTCGTGAGCCCATCCAACTATGTGTGTGTGTATGTGTGTGTGTGTCCTTGAGGGAAAACGCTAATAAATAATAATTGTCTGCTGGTAGATGGAAAGGAGAGGCAGTGTGTGTGTGTGTGTGTTTTGTATTGGAGGGGAGGTACATCAACTCTTGCGTGTTTTGTTGGAAGCTGTGTGTGTGTGTGTGTGTGTGTGAGCGTGTGTGTGTGCGCGTGTGCGCGTGTGTGTGTGTGTGTGTTTTGAGTGATTGGCATCTGATGGGCAGCCTTTTGTGAGGGACTGACTGATGTTACGTGAAATTCTGTCTGGCCAGGTCTGAGTAGTGAAGGTTGTAATGGTGATAGTGGTAGTAGTGGTGATGGTGGTGGTAGTAGTAGTGGTGATGGTGGTGGTAGTGGTAGTAGTGATAGTGAGTGGTATACTATGTAACTGTAGTATAACATTATTATTATTATTATTATTAGGTTTGTTGTTATTTTGTAATGTAAGACTATGTAACTACAATACAACATTATTATTATTATTAGGTTTGTTGTTTTCTAATTTAAGACTATGTAACTACAATACAACATTATTATTATTAGGTTTGTTGTTATTTTGTAATGTAAGACTATGTAACTGTAATACAACATTATTATTATTATTATTAGGTTTGTTGTTGTTTTGGTAATCACTGAGTCACTTGGTAGACCATTCATTGCAGTACTTCCACAATAATGAATGACCTCTCTTTCCAGTACTTCCACAATAATGAATGACCTCTTTCCAGTAGGCTACTTCCACAATAATGAATGACCTCTCTTTCCAATACTTCCACAATAATGAATGACCTCTCTTTCCAGTATTTCCACAATAATGAATGACCTCTTTCCAGTAGGCTACTTCCACAATAATGAATGACCTCTCTTTCCAATACTTCCACAATAATGAATGACCTCTCTTTCCAGTACTTCCACAATAATGAATGACCTCTCTTTCCAGTACTTCCACAATAATGAATGACCTCTCTTTCCAGTACTTCCACAATAATGAATGACCTCTCTTTCCAGTACTTCCACAATAATGAATGACCTCTCTTTCCAATACTTCCACAATAATGAATGACCTCTCTTTCCAGTACTTCCACAATAATGAATGACCTCTCTTTCCAGTACTTCCACAATAATGAATGACCTCTCTTTCCAGTACTTCCACAATAATGAATGACCTCTCTTTCCAGTCCATCCACAATAATGAATGACCTCTCTTTCCAGTACTTCCACAATAATGAATGACCTCTCTTTCCAGTACTTCCACAATAATGAATGACCTCTCTTTCCAGTACTTCCACAATAATGAATGACCTCTCTTTCCAATACTTCCTCAATAATGAATGACCTCTCTTTCCAGTACTTCCACAATAATGAATGACCTCTCTTTCCAATACTTCCTCAATAATGAATGACCTCTCTTTCCAGTGCTTCCACAATAATGAATGACCTCTCTTTCCAGTACTTCCACAATAATGAATGACCTCTCTTTACATAATTATATCTAGCCAGTGTAAGTAGAATTCATGTGGACAACTGTACATTTTAACCCGATAAATAATAATAATAATAATAATGATAATAATAATAATAATAATAATAATGATAATAATAATAAAAAGCAACTATCATTATCACCACCTATCTTCTATTTCCTATCACTTCAACCTTCATCACTACCACCATTATCACCACTATTCTCCTCTCTGTAGTGGTGGTGGTAGATGGTGTCAGATGGTGGTGATGGTGTCAGGTGGTGGTGTTAGTGGTGTCAGGTAGTGGTAATGGTGTCAGATGGTGGTAGTGGCGTCAGGTAGTGGTGGTAGTGGTGAAGGAGAGGCAGCAGAAGATCGTAGTGGTGTCAGGTAGTGGCAGTGATGGTGGTAGTGGTGTCAGGTAGTGGCAGTGATGGTGGTAGTGGTGTCAGGTAGTGGCAGTGATGGTGGTAAGTGGTGTAATGTAGTGGCAGTGGTGGTAGTGGTGGTGAAGGAGAGGGAGCAGAAGGTACAGTATGTCGACTTTAAACCGGCATCTCTCTATTGATTGTACCCCTCTCACCCCACTCCACCCCTCTCAGCCCTCTCACACCCCACTCCACTCCACCCCTCTCACCCCTCTCACATCCCACTCCACCCCTCTCAGACCTCTCACACCCCACTCCACCCCTCTCAGCCCTCTCATATCCCCCTACACACCTCTCAGACCCCACTCCACCCCTCTCACATCCCACTCACCCCTCTCATATCCAACTCCACCCCTCTCACAATCCCACTCCACCCCTCTCACATCCCACTCACCCCTCTCATATCCCACTCACCCCTCTCATATCCCACTCCACCATTCTCAGCCCTCACACACATCACTCCATCCCTCTCACATCCCTTTCACATCCCACTCCACCCTCTCACACTTCTCTACTGCTCTCTCTCACTGTCTTTCTCTCACATACTGGGAGTGTGGGAAAGAAGAAGAAGAGAGAGAGAGAGAGAGAGATAAGGTGGTAGTGTGACGTCAGAGAGAGAGAGAAAGGAAAGGATTAGAGAGAGAAAGAGAGAGAGAGAGAGGAAAAAATGAGAGCGAGAGAGAGAGAGAGAGAAGAAAAAGAAAATATCAGAAAGAGAGAGAGAAATGAAAGGATTAGAGAGAGAGAGAGAGGATAAGGAAAAGATTAGAGAGAGAGAGAATGTCCCCAGTACCCCCCCCCCTCTCTCTCTCTCTCTCTCTCATAGCTGACCTTTCCTTCCCTTGCCACTCCCTCTCTCTCTTTCTTTCTCTTTCTCTCTTTTCTCTCCCTCTCTTCCCTTTCTCTCTTTTCTCCTTTCTTTCTCTCATTTTTCTCCCTCTTTCTTTTCTCTATTTTCTCTTTCTCCCTTCTTTCTCTCTTTATTCAATTCTCTCTCTCAGGGGAAAGAGGAAGGGAGAGAAAGGGGAGATGAAGGAATGGAATAAAGAGTGAGAAGAGAGAAAGAGAACAAGAAACAGACTGCGTGCGTGTGTGTGTGTGTGTGTGCAAAGGATTCTGATGGCATATTTGCGTGTGTGTGTGTGTGTGCAAAAGGATTCTGATGGCATATTTGCGTGTGCGTGTGATTCCTTCTTGTGTGCGTGTGTGTGTGTGTGTGTGCAAAGGATTCTGAAGGCATATTTGCTTGCGTGTGTGATTCCTTCTTGTGTGCGTGCGTGTGTGTGTGTGTTTCCTTGTTACATGCAATTGGAGTAAGTGTGAGATTAGATAATGTGTGTTTTGTGCTCTCTCTCTCTCTCTCTCTTTATTTATTTATTTCTCTCTATTTCTTTATATATCTATCTATCTATCTTTTTATTTCTCTCTCTCCTCTCTCTCTCCTCTCTCTCTCCTCTCTCTCTCTCTCTCTCTCTCTCTCTCGTGCAGTCATCACTAGAATAATGTGTGCTTTGTGATTCCTCTCTCTCTCTCTCCCTCTCTCTCTCTCTTTCTCTCTCTCTCTCTCTACAATGCTGGTAAATCTGGAGCAACTCATTCCTCCAAAATACTCCCAGCTACAAAAATACCACCATTATTTTTTGTTCATCTGGTCGTGTTTCCTCCAAAGTATGCCAGGAAACAGGACCAGATGAACAAAAATAATGGTGTTCTGTTCCTCCTGACCATGCCATGAAACAAACAAGCCCCTTCCATATAGGTGTGTGTGTGTGTGTGTGTATATGTATGTATGTGTGTGTGTGTGTGTATATGTGTGTGTGTGTGTGTGTGTGTTTCGTGGCAATATTTGAAGGACTCATTTATCTCCAATTTTCTGACTACATCACACACAGGGACCTTAAGGGGGTGCGGGTATAGGGGGGACAGGCTTGGGGAGGGGGGGGTTTAGGGGGGTGCGGGGGTATGGGACAGGCTTGGGGGGATTTTGGGGGGTGCTGGAGTAGGGGGACAAGCTTGGGGGTGGAGTTAGGGGGGTTATGGGAATAGGGGACAGGCTTTCTACCCCCCCCCCCAAGCCTGTCCCCCTATTCCTGCACCCCCACCCCCCAAGTCTGTCCCCCTATTCCCGCACCCCCCAAGCTTGTCCCCCTATTCCCGCACCCCCCAAACCCCCCCCTCAACTCTGTCCCCCTATTCCCGCACCCCCCAACCCCCCTCAAGCCTGGCCCCCAACTTTCGCAC
>JAWQEG010001845.1:0-112011 GCA_033782935.1 Petrolisthes cinctipes | reverse complement strand
ACGTCTTCACACTCTTGTCATACGCTTCTCAATGCCCTACAGTTTAATAATTATACACACACATCACACTTGTATTCTACGTATGCATTCTGTATAGATTACCTCGACGCACGGAACATTTACACGCGATTTGCACATGCACTCGACTCATATCCTCTATACACGCTCTTCGCACCAAGTTTAAGGGCCCTGTGATCTCCCAGTCATCAATACTTGTGCCGTCATCACTATATACATCGATAACCAACTACGGTAACATTTTGGGTATCGTACACCTGTGAACTCCTCAGTATTATGTTTTGAGTAAGTTCACTTGTGTTTTGAATTGTTTTGTTTTGTGTGTGTTTTTTGGCGTGTATGAATATTATTTGTTCCACTTGATTTAGACTGACATACTCTTGTACACGTATTTAAAGTAGCCTGCCCTGCAATATACCCACACCCACACCCAGACGTACGTACATTTTCACCCAGACCCACACACACACACACACCCATGCACGCCCATCATCCCTTTCATCCGAGCCCAGCCCAGCATCATCAATCCGTCCCCCTGCCCGATCCCTCACCAGTCTCATCACTACCAGACACTCGCCTCCTAAAAACCAGTTCTTTATTAGGCCACTGCTACCACCTCCACCAAAGGGGCTCCAGGGTCACGAG
Source organism: Petrolisthes cinctipes (assembly GCA_033782935.1). NCBI lineage: Eukaryota > Metazoa > Arthropoda > Malacostraca > Decapoda > Porcellanidae > Petrolisthes > Petrolisthes cinctipes. The sequence continues at coordinate 111,348 of JAWQEG010001845.1, read as the reverse complement.
TTTGATATATCGTCACAGCGAGATGTCATGGAAGGTTTGTTAGTGTGTCGGAATTTTTACTAGATTGCTTTTCATTTTGTTTATAATCGTGGCCGGCCAAAAATTCATCATCGTCTCTGGAGGTGCAGGACTCAGTTAGTGGATCTTCATATTATGCAATGTAAGGTTTGGAGTAGACGATGTTCGAACGATAACTGTATATATAGACACTTACCTACATGGAGCAATCGCGTAAGGGTTTGTTTTGTCATCGTGTAACCCATGAGACTTATTTATATTTCTTTGCGTACTGTACCGTGAGTGTTTCATAGTCACGGCTACACATACTAAATGCTATGTACTCGTTTAATCCGTAAGCCGTGAGATATTTTCCTTTATTACAGTATTCATGAGTTTGGTTTCTTCCCTTTTACTGTATTCCTCCAATTCATGCGTTTTAGTTTATCCTTCCGTACAGTAATCCTATAATTTCATGATGTGTTTTTTTTTTCTCTACATAGTGTCGAGTGAGTGTTACATCGTCACAACCACCACCACCACCACACGTAATGAAAGGTGTGTACTGTACATCACCTTCATCCATTTTTTCCTCCCCCGCTCCAACAGGAAGGGGTGAGGGAGGATGTTATATATTGCACGTGTCTTCGTATTTCAGGTCTGGTCTGAGTTAGAGTCGACGTGGGAGGAGGAGGGCTTGTGGCACGCGTGTATGTTAGTGCATTAGTTTTAGGTTGTGTTCGTGTGCTCCGGTGTGGTTAGTGTTATGGAACGTACAGTCAGAATTTAAAGTCATGTCTGCTGCCACCAGAGGTCAGGGTAGGTGGTGCAGTAGCCTAGTCTGTGTGTATTGTTTTCTTCATTCGTGTGTGACTGTGGAGTACATTCTGTCTAGAGTTCCCACGTGAGCCAAGTTTGTTCTGTGAAGTGTAAAGAAAAATCATTAACAGCTCGAGTAATTACAGTGACCTCTGGTGGTGGTAACAAAAGTTTAGAATCTGACTGAACAACACTTGCACTATTACCACTGTGTATTTCATCACCACTTCAGCAAAACTTTAGATGTAAACGAGGTCAGGTTCGTACATTCAGTGTTGTTAGCTATCAAGGGTTGGTCAGACCTTAAGAATGTGTTTATATTATATTAACCAAATCGAAAAGATCAAGAAATGTGAAAAATTTTTATGTTGCAATAATAATCTCGTGTACACATAAATGTATACAACAAAAGAAATTGTTCTAAGACAATACGTGCAGTTATATGAAGTATGTGATTAGCCAGGGATAAGAAAATGATGCTTGATTTTATTCACCAAAAAATTATTATGAATTAAGAGAGCGTCGGTAGGAAGGTTGATGGCCACATTTGCCACAGCATGAGGTCTCTCAGCGTAGCACAGCACATCTCCCCTCTTACTTATAATGGTGGGCACTGATGCATGTATCCTGCCCTGAGCATATTGACAAGAACAAGGGAGCAGCGGAGAGGAGTTGTACCCATGGCCATTTTTAACTGTTGTTGTTGTTCTTGACTGGCAGTGGGATCACAAAAATAGTCGGGCTGCCTTTCACTTAGCACCAAATATATTCGTCCTGTTTCCACTGGAGCTGCAGGGCGCCTACCGTATACCTTTCGTCCTTTCGTCCCTTGCTTGTCATTCATCTCGTGTTTTTCGTCCCTTGCTTTTCGTGTCTTGTGCACCACCACCACCACCACTTATCCCTTCCCCCTCACTCTTCCCTCACCCCCCCCCCTCACCATTCTCCCCCACCACCCCCACCATCATCATCAAGGCTCTCCTCCACTTTATATTCACCTTTCCAACATTTTCATGGGTTGTGGAATCATAACTGAAAGGAGTCTGGGGTCAGCTCTCTTACCTCTCTAAGTGACTTATAATTTTCTACAAGGATAATAATATAAAGTCTCTACCCATTGGTGAATAATATGCATGAATGATTTTGTGTTAAGGGCGTCGGGTCGGGTCGGGTCGGTAGTACAGTGTTAGTAAATGTGAAGCAAATGATTCCCCCAAACTATTCCAGGCAACAACAGATTATTGTTTGTTAATCCGGTGGTGGTGTTTCGTGTCATGCTTAGGAGGAATCAAGGCACTCCAATGTACCCAAAATATACTATCTCCATAATATTGGTGGTAGGCACGTCATAAGAGTTTCGATATACTTATTCTAGCTGCTGTACATTGCATCGGATTTTTGCGTTATCCAGACAGAATTCGGTAGTGAGTGGTGACGACGCTTTGATCTCCCTCTCATTCCGGCCTCCCCGCCCCAAAGAGGCTTGTTGGAATGAAAGGAGGAGGGTGTATCGGAGTCTTAGATCAGAGAGTATGAGTCGGATCGTGCATGGAGCTGCCAGCCAGACCCTTTGCTTTATCCAGTCTAGGTATAGAGGCTGTATAGTGTCGTGTGCCGCTGCCAGGTGTTAAGGTGATGATGCTATCTTTGTTGTTCTCCCAGGCTCATTTTTAACATTCTTCTTAATAAACACGTATACTAGCTAAGACGATGGAAATGTTTTGTAGACCATCATTATAGTTTGTAATTGAGCAAACAAAAGGAGATTGATACCTTGGCATGAGAAATTTGAAAAATAGTATTAGTTATGAATACATCCAAAGATCATTCATTGTGTTTACATTTTGCATTGATGATGAGGCGCATAATTTTTTTTGTATTAGTCAGAACAATGAAACGTTAATGGTGGCCAACGTTTACTGTAGTGTAGTGCGTACCTGCCTTATGTTCAGCTTCTCTTCACTGTGTGTACTGTACTGCAATTTATCTCTCCCATTTTTCGTTTTCCTACGACTCTTTAGTAACTTTTTGAAACGTTAGCCTCGTTTTTGCTCGTCAGTTTCCCATGTTTACCCACGGAATTTTCTTCTCGGACTGTTCTGACTGGCATGGTATTCCGTTTCATCTCTGCCTTCTTTTTTATTCCTTCCTTCCTCATGTACACACGATAAAAAAGAAAAGAAAGCAGGTGGGGTCTTGATGATATCCTAAACGAACACTGCATGCAGCTTGTGTTGTCCATACAGGTTGTTTTCTACTATCAGTCTTCAGAGATATCACAATGAATGGTTAGCGTGAAGAGTGTACCCAGAGTTTGTTGATCGTGTGTACTCCTGTGCTGTATGTATAGGTAAGGTGCTTTCCCGTCTTACCCCGTCCCCCATATCTTTCCCTCCTCATCTTCACCCACACGGCCGATTGACCATATAAAAGCCCCAGCCCTTTAAACCCTGACTCCCACATCTCGTTGACGACCCCAACAAACCCGAAACTCCACCTACACGTCCCCCACAACTACCTACCTAACCCACACCCACACCCACACCCAAATGCCGTTCACGACCCCAACAAACCCGTAATTCCACCTACACTTCCCCTCACAATTACTTCCCTAACCCACACCCACATCCGTTCACGACCCCAAGCAAACTCGGAACTCTTGGCCTTCCCACACCCCCACATCCCAGAAGCAGGCAGTGAGAGGTCGGTCCGTAATTAGCACTCCCGCCGCGCCAGGGCTGAGACCTCCCCCTGAGCCACCCTCGGGAACACCCCATCAAACACCCCGGGAGGAGATTGGAGACCAGGGCGGATGACTTCATTTGCAAGAGCCCCGAGAGATGAAGAGATTGGTGGGTGCCTCGATCTCTCTTCTTCTTCTACTCGAGGCCTCAGTTGTTCCTTCTCTCACGAGTACATTTCCATTCTGCATTACCCCAGGGCATTTCTTCTGCCTTCTCGTCAACCCATTCCCTTCCCTTCCCCTATCTTGAGATCCGGAACTTAACATGTTGCCTTACGAGTATATATCCTGCGTTTCCTCATTAATACATTCCTTTCCTTTCCCTTCCCCTTTAACCCAAATCTATCCTTTGCTTTTCCTCAGATTCAGAACTTTTACTTTGACTCATTAGTATTCTCACAAGTACAGTCCATTTTTTCCCTTCCCATTAACAGCTCAAGTACATCTGCCTTCATTGACGACTACCCTCCCATTTCTCATTAACCCTTTCATTTCCATCCAGTGCATGATAATTCACTCGCTAGTACTGTCTTTCGCATCATTTCCTCCCCTTTCGAATTCATTTTCATTCACTTCGTCGTATAACTCCCATATTCTCATAAATCCATTAGTTATCATATCATGCCGTCTCACTCCTCAGATTTCGTCACTGTCCACATATAGTTACTGTTACTTTAACTTTACACATTACCACATTCACCCTCTTGCTGTTTCTCATGACCCGTCTCCTCCTTCTCTTATTAACTCATTACCTCTCCTTGTTTTGTTTTTTTACCTTTTCCTCACACTACTTTGCTATCACGTCCTGCCTATTCTTTGCCTTTCAAACACACACACACACACACACACACACACACACACACACACACACACACACACACACATTTCTCCTCGTCCTCACCACCCCATTTTTTCGTTCGTGTTCCTCACCCCATATCTCTTCCTCACACGGGCACTTTCTCTTCGTGCTCACACCATTTTTCGCCGTCTTCACCCCCTTCCTGTCTGTCCCTACCCCATTTCTCCTCTGCCTAATCCCATTTTTTTTCTTCTCCATCTTCAGGCCATTCTTTTCCCGACTTCCTCACTCATTCCTTCCTAACCTCATTAAGGAATCCATACCACTGAAACCTACAGAAAACCTAACCTCACATGAATCAATCCTTTGTAGTATTCCCTATTACTAATCCTAAACACACCTCACCTAACCTAACCTAACCTAGGAGAGGAAAAGTTAGTATACCAATCCTGCACCTTACTACACCCTGTGCCTTTTCTTCCATTTCTCTTTTCAATCCTTGTTATTCCCTAATTTTATCCTACTGTACATTTAACTCACCTAACCTACAAAACGAAAATTATAGTTAGGTTTCCCCTTACCTGTATTCCTTTCCGTTCATTAATTCATGCCCTTCACGACTTACAGTACTTACCAATTCTTCCTTCCACTCTTTCTTGGACTCATCTCATGTTTTGTTATTGTTGTTGTTGATGTTTGAATTATTTGTTGATGTTTCAATTTGTTGTTGGTTTGATTTTGTTGTTGTTGTTGTTGTTGTTGTTTTAGGGTGGTTACTTGTATGTGATATTAACTTATTCTCTGCCATGTAGTTTCCTTTTCAATTGTAGTTTTATCCATGTTATTATCCATTTTCTGAAGTGAGTAACCGGGATATTAATTAAGGGGAGACTCTGTTGTCGGTGCATTGGAGGGCTACTGAATCACCCCCAGGTATGTCAAGAAACAGACCACCTCTTGTACTCATAGGGAAGGGATCTGTTTCGTGGCATTGTTTGAGGTGATCATTAGCTCCTCAAATTGCCAACGAAGAATTCTCCCCTTAAGGACCCATTGATTGTGTATGAGAATTGGAGGCTTCTGATTCCTCCTAATAATGGCACGAATCAGGCTCCTTCAATATAATATAGGGTGTGTGTGTTTCGTGGCAATATTTGAAGGACTCATTTACCTCCAAATTTCTGAGTACATCACAGGGTCCCTTAATCCCAGGATGATGTAGTAACCTTGTACCCCCAAGATTGTGGATTACTCTAAAGGGATAATACAGTGTTTGTTAGTAAATGTGAAGCAACCGATTCCTCCAAACTATTTAAAGAAACAGAGTACATTGATTTTTGTTGATTTGGTGTGTTTCGTCGCATAATTTGGAGGGATGTGTTGCTTGGCAGTGTCAAAGGTACCGGTATATTTAACTCCTTATTCACTAAGCCCTTCTCGTTGCCTTCCAGTTTTTGTTTTTCTCATTTTTCGTTTCCCTTCATTTTTCTTTACCTCTTCTTCGTGTTCTCTTTTCTCTCCCCTCCCTACCTACTTTTTTTTCCATCCCCTCTTTCGGTTTTTTTTCTATCCCTTCCTCCTACATTTTCCCTCCCCCCTTGCATATTTCTCTTCTCTTCTCTTCTTTTCTCACCCTCCCTCGCTTCCTCCATTTTTCTCTCTCCCACCAATTTTTCCTCTTCTTCAGTTTTTAGTTTCTATTCCAAACTAAAATAACCCATTAAATAAATAAAAAGTGGAAGCATAAGCACATATTTTGCAAAGGGCTGTTCAGATGTTTTGATAAGATTTATGTTATGCTCTATATGTCCTGCCTCTTTGTAATAGAAGGCTAACCTTACTTGATATAAAAGTTACAGAGTGTAGGGTAGGGATGTCGTGGCGTGCAAGGTGAAGTTAGGGCGGCATGGCGTGTGTAGGGGTGTCGTCGTGGCGTGTGTAGGGGTGTCGTGGCGTGTGGGTAGGGGTGTCGTGGCGTGTGTAGGATAGTGTGAGTAGGGGTGTCGTGGTGTGGGTAGGGGTGTCGTAGTATGGGTAGGGGTGTCGTAGTGTGGGTAGGGGTGTCGTAGTGTGGGTAGGGGTGTCGTAGTGTGGGTAGGGGTGTCGTAGTGTGGGTAGGGGTGTCGTAGTATGGGTAGGGGTGTCGTAGTAAGGGTAGGGGTGTCGTGGCGTGTGTGTAGGGGTGTCGTGGCGTGTCGTAGTATGGGTAGGGGTGTCGTGGCGTGCAAGGTGAAGTTAGGGCGGCATGGCAGGCAGGCAGGAGTGGCCCAGGGCAGCAGCCGTAAGTGTACCGTGACTGACCGGTATTAATGCCCTCTATATTTCTTTGTTTCCCGGCAGCCTTGGTTGTGGTGGGAGATGCTGGAGGAGGCGGGGTTCGCATCCCTACACAACACATGCGATCACTTTATGCGAGGTCGTAAGTCACTCTCACTCTGACGAAGAAAAGCAAAAGTTTCAAAAGTTTTCGTGGTTGTGGCGTATGTTTTTATAGGAAATATGAATTACTTTTTTTTTCTGTTAACGGAAGAAATCATTAGAGGTTAGAAAGTGTACCTCATTTGCTATGTTGTATATGGTTACACTCCTGTCAGTCAACTATATAGGTGCCTTCCATATGCCTTGGTATATCATATTTATACATTTACTTAAGGCTAAAGTGAAACATTAATAGTGTAAATTATTATCAGGGACTGTCGACTAAAACATCCTATATGATTATTTGAAATAAACTACAGGGTAAGTGGTCCAGTTCCTAAAGCCTTCTACAAGTAATGGTTTGGTAATGGAAAAGCAAACGATTTGACAGTACTCGATTTGTCTTGAGAAAACGTTGAGTGTGTTGCCAGAAGGTTTTGTGGTAGTTGGACGAGAGGAAAATGCTAACTACCCGCGAGAGAAATAGGGGTCCTGTTTCGGCCACGGCAAACACTCACAAACAGATTGAGTTAATTGAGTGCCGTGAAAATAACAGAGCGGAGAGTCGTGTCCTGGATAAACACCTGGAGGCTTCAGTGGCCACCCCACAACTCGTCCCTTCCTCACTCCTAGTCGGCCTCTTGTTTCTGGTTGTCTCCTCCACTATGTTCTTCCCTTCCCTATCTAGACGATTGGACAATTCATATTACTAAATGTTTCAGGTTATTGTAAAAATGAATGAAAAATAAGGTATAAATGTATTCTACCATTGAGACAGTGTTAGGCGTTTCATCAGATAGTTTCTATAGAATCAAAGAGTCCCTAGTCAAGTCTCTATAGGATCAGCATCCCTAATCTTGTTTCTATAATGTCGCCTCTATAGAAGATTCAAATTGCCTATATCTCGCCTCTATAGTAGATTCATATTGTCTCTTCTACAGCATCAGATAGTCCAGTGGTTCTCAAAATCTTCCAACTAACGGAACCCCCTCACCCAATATTGTGGCACAGAAGTAGAGGTATGCTATTCATGCAGGGATTCTGTTACATAACTAGCTGCACTTGTCTGTAACACTCATCTCAAAAGAATCACTAGATGTATTGTGTGTATTACCTTTCTACCTTCACCTGTAATGTTTTGTATTTCAACTAGTTTTCTATATATTACAATTGTTCTTATATTATCCTGTTTTTTTTTTTTTTTATTGAGATACTCTATAGTGTCTAAGTCTTATTTTATTACTATACACCAATTTATTTTCTACATTCCTCCATACAGTAGTCATTCTACAAACCATATTCAATTCTTACTTTTCAAAAGGTTATTAAAACCATTTTCATTCATTATACTTTACGATGTACAAAACAATTTGTTTTTTTTTGTAAATATTTTGTTCCCCATTTTCCAAAAGTATGTAGAAATAAAAACATTTTATTATACATTTCAATGATTTACATACTTCAAAGAGTCTCCGGACACCAACCAGGTCAAATCCCACGGACACAAATATTAAAAAAAAAAAAAAGTTAAATTTGTATTCGGGCATATCAAAGTAACGATATGCTACTTCAATGCAATGTTGGAGATCACTCGTGCAAGCCCACCCTAAGGAAACCCCCGGGCCCCCTCCAGGGGGGCCCACCGGGGCTCCTTTTGGGTAGCTGCAGAGTGTTGTACTCCCCCCCTTGGTCCCCAGCACCATGGGGGGAAGGGGGTCACATCTACTCACACACTTTACCATACACACATAGCCTGCACACAAAGGCTCACCACATCACTACTACTGTAGTTAGTGTGTGTGTGTGTGTATGTATGTATGGTACAGTGTTGACTAGTGTGATGCCCCGCGCCAGTACACATGTCCGCACAATGCTAGACCACCCAATACAATAATAGTACTGGGAGTGTGTACTGGCGCACCTGACCTCATCTTTAAGCTGCAGCGATTATCACTCCACCACCTGCAATGGAAAATATCTTATCAGTACAAACGGATTTCCACAATTGTTAATATTTTTCCTGTTTATGCATAAATTGTTTTCATTATTCACTCCAATGGTTTTAATACACATTCATTTGTCTGCAATTTAATGTCAATCTTTTAACCATGATATTCGACTTGCCGATTTTAATATCTTAAAGACTGCATAATCTAATTCATTATTAATATTAATACTTAAATACATACGTCTTTAAATGTTCCTCTCACCTTGCAAATTATCTAAATCTCAATAAACTTACTTATATAATTATCTAACAATTATAATGTAGCCATTCCTATTTATTTTTCCAAAACACTTTTTACATTATTATTTCTAGTCAATAATGGTCCACTTACATTTAAAAACAATATTCTACTTACCAACCTAACCATTCATCAGTCCTGCCAACAGTTACTCCATGCCTGCCAACACCAGTTAACTATTTCACATAATTACCAACACCAGTAGGCTACATCTCTGCAAACACCCTCACTGTCAACACAACACCTGAAAATAAATCACAGGTACGGTTGCCCACACGAATTTTTACACAGGCTATATGGAAAAATAGGTCATTATTCTGGAACTATTGCAGTTATTGGTCTTCCAAGTGACCGATTGCAAAACAACAAACCTAATTATATTGTTTTGCAGTTACGTATTCTTACATCTTATGTCTTACAAGTCCTCCAAAACAACAGCGTGTACGAATTCTTGTGGCCAATAGTACATGAAAACATTAATGGTATGACGACAAACTCTCTTAAGTGTTTGGGAGTCATTGCAGAAAGGGCCACATGCAAGAACATCCATGGTGGCATTTACGATGGCGTGGTACTCCATAGACAAACGATACAGCCATCGTATCTGTACCATCGTAGACAACACCAATGTTCTTTAATACGGCCCAATGTTCCAATAATGCTTCAGGTGTATATTACAGTATATATATATCTTTTCAATTCTACACTTATATCTTAGCACATGGCATTAAGAAATTTTGTGACAGTCTAAAAACATTTAAACAATTCTACCCATACCATACTATCAATAGGAGGTCCAGTTGAATGAAGCAATGAGTACACCACGTGGTCACAGGTCGAAACAGCTGGCAGGCCGGCCACGTGCGCCTTTCCATCACAGACTGGATATGGGGATATTCCCTAGGTAAATTGTAAGGCTATACTTTCCCACTAAATTTAAGGGTATAATATATTCTTTTTTTTAAAGCTACTGAATTCCAAAATTTTATTAAGAGTATATTCTCTTTAAATTTAAGGAATTCTTTTAGGTAACTTGAAAGCCTACAGATTCCTCCTAAATATAATCTGAACACCGACTCCCACAATGGTACAGTCTGGGCCCAGAGTAAGTATCCACCCACTCCCAGCCAACCCAGAAATGTGGCACCATCGCTACCATGGGTACGAAAGGTGAAGCAGGGCAAGACTCGTCAACCTGAGTCGAATCAGTTACTAGTTGAGAGGAGCATGTGGACTTGCAAGGTGGGATGGAGAAAGCAATGAGAGTGTACGAAAGATGTGGTACGAGTGGAGTGGTTGAGAGGGTGAAGCGTAAAGGCCTCCATAGACTATCATTCATGCCTGCGCAAACTAGTTGACTGTGCAACCATTTAAATTTGCCACACACTAGCAAGAAGACTGAGCAGTCACCACACATAGGGTCCATTCCACAGTGGTTGGTATTGGTTTGTAAGCACGCAAGCGAAACCATGTTATCCGTGGAATTGACTTACGGGTGAATTATTTAATGAATTTGGTGAGTGAACTATATGTAATAGTGATCATTATCTAACCGTTGGATACATTGTGAATGTGGATACTCAGCTTATGGAAAATAATGAAGTCTTACAGGTGTAGTTGGTTGGAAAGCTACAAACCAATACCACTGTGGAATCAACCAATCATCATGCATCACTGTACAGGGGTGGGAGTGATTGACTCAAAGCTTGTTGGATATTATTCAGTCATTTGCGCAAACCATCAATCACAACACACCACACCACTGTTATGCCTACACAACCACCCAGTTTGCTCAGGCATGATTGATAGTCTATGGAGGCCTTAATACATCGAGGTGGTTTGGAGAGAATGCAAGGAGAGGAGCAGGGAATGCCGGACACACTTATACCGTGGCCAACCCCTTGGGGAGAGTTCCTGGAGGGAACGAGGCGTCGGAGATATACTGTAGATAGATAACAAATGAACAAGTCACACTTACCTTCCAAGAAAATGTAGGACTCTCACTTAAGGGGAATTCGAGGTTTTCTATTCTTCCCGACTATGCCCCGAAACAAGCTTCTATGTAATTATGTGGGGTTTCGTGGCAATATTTGGGTTTCGTGGCAATATTTGGAATTGGAGGCTTCCTATGGACTACACCACGAAACTTTATATAGGTAGTGTTTCATTGCAATATTTGGAGAACTCTTTTACCTCCAAGTTTCGGACTACATCACAGGGTCCCTCCAGTCCTGTCTCGATGTAACAATTTGGTCCATAGTAACACTTTATTCACAATATTGTTACTTGTCAATCTAGCAGTGATAACACCACCACGTGCTATATTCACACTGTACACTCGCAATCCAAATTATGTATCCAGGCTTGCTTGGAATAGACTGATCGAGCATTAAACAAGCTCAAGCAAATACAAGACAGTATAGCGTTGTAATTGGTTCACTAATGATATTATGTAAAATAATTTGGAACTTCAAGACCTGACTACAAATTTCGGATTTCGAGTGTACAATGAAAGACAAAACTATAATCTTCCCTGGATTGTCCGAAGATGAATTAAACGTGACTAAACATTACGACAATCGCCTAGAGATCATACTTGTGTGTGTGTGTGTGTGTGTGTGTGTATTGGCTCACCATTTCAAAGACAGTTTCACTAAATTCTGGGATCATAGTTTGTTCTTTCGTTGTACTAATGGTCAAAATTCGTACGCACTCTGTAGTTTAATGGTTTACAGCGGACCAAATATGTAACTATGGAATTGCAATGCACTTTAATATTTGGAATCAACAGTCATTTGGTAGATCCAACACATTCACTACACAGAATTACAATATCCAGGGGGTAAATTAGTTAACTTTGGGTTTTCATTTTACGAGCTTGTGAAGCTTATATTTCCATACTGTACTTCATGACTTGGCATAAGTGGCAACACGACTTTTGCTGCCGACTGTACATGCACTGGTACTTTTTCTATACCATACTGTATTTTATTCACTGTGGTTCCTTATACACTGTGGTACTTTTTTCCAGACGCTGTACATCTCTATATGCGCACTTCCAGAATGATGACAATGATGTACGGTAAACACTTTGCCAAATTAAACGAGGAGATGGAATTCACTTAACGAAGGAAATATCGAAAGAGTAAAAAAAAATTATCGTAAACTTAAGCTTAAAAAAATATTATATAAAAACATTAATTAAAGACTACTCAAACATCAAAATCAAGTATCGTTAACGCAATCTCAAAACTTGAAGTCATTTCGCAAATACGTAAATTAGTATCGAACAATTTTCGTTGACGCAAGCTCAAAAATTAAAATCAAACAAAAAGAATGCACAACTCGAAGTCAAACAATTATCGTTAACGGAATCTGAGTCCCATCTTTTAAAACATTACTTAACGACTCAAAGACAAACAATAATGGTAAACTAAGCTAAAAAAATACGAAATAACACAAGTTACGAATAGTTTAAACTCAATATCAAACAATTATCGTTAACGTAAACTTAAAATCAAAATGTAATACCTAAAAATCTTAACTGCTTAAGCACTTAAATAAAACCAAACAAAATTACAGATTACGAAATTACAAAGACACAAAAACAAGATTATAGTAAACGCGAACCAAAAATCTAACTTCATAATACTTGAACAAAAAAATTCAGAATACCCTCTTACCAAACCACAAAGACTAATTATTATTGAACACGTAAAACAAAAATGTAACGTTAATATACTTAAAATAAAATCAAGCGAAGAACTACAGAAACAAAGTCATTATGGAACGCGTAAACACAATGAATTACACCATCCTATCAACCTACTCAAGTGCGTTTACCCTCACCTTATCACATCCGAGCGTTTACCCTCACCTTATCACATCCAAGAAGACACTGACCAGCACTTGCCAACACGCATCCATCATCACCTCGGTTCTTGTGAGTTTATTTTTTTTTTTTTTTTTAACTGCTATCAGGGTTTCTAGTACTGAGAGAAGGATAGGCCACTCAATGTTATTTTTGTGTCGTCGCTGTGGCTGGTTGGGACGGTGGCGCCTCTAGCGGCCAACAGGAATCAATACTCCAGCTACCGTCTGTTTCCCTTTATTCTGTTTATTTTTTAAGTCTGATTTTCTTTGCTGGTAATGCACAGGACCTTTGCTACTAATTAATTATCTATAAAATGAATAATTACAATCATTGTGTGGTCAAATTACACAATAAATTTCGTTAATATCTTCGACAAAACCCTAATATATTGCTACAAATAATACCTACCATTTCCGTACAGTAACTCCAATATGCGATGATTCTTACCTGTTTATGACCTCTACAATTATGTTTCTCAACAATACTTTGATGTAAATGTACAAAAAAAAAAAAAAAACATACATATAGTTTATTCTTAAAATCATAAAGCAATGAGCACCACTATGTGAGAGCATTCTTGCTTGCTGTGAGGACAAAAAAATTTATCTTTATATGTGCTTAAGAATATATGAAACTCTTGCTTGGTGTATGTATTTTAGGCAAATTACATAATAAACTATCCATTTTTTAATATCTACGACAGAGACCTAATTACTAAAGTATCCATACTTTAATAACATTCATGCATAATATCTAAAATGAGTGATTATTACCTGTATATAATATCTACAATATTGGTTCTCAATAGTATTCTGATGTATAATTGAAGAAAAGGACAACCATACAGATTTTATAGACCAAACTTAAAACCACAAAACAATGAACTATAAGCTTAGTATTGTACAGTACGTATAGTATCGTATTGTCATCACCATTACATGAGAGCATTATAACCTTACTATGAAGAGCTGTTACATGGGTTTTAGAATCAATTATTTCTTTCTTTCTTTCTTAGCTTGAGAGGTTCTAAAAATCAGGAGTTACTTTCATTATATCTTGACTGCAAGCCTAAAGGCATAGTTTCAGTCTGGGGGTAAGGTAAATATATGCAGTATGCAATATTCCATTAAAAAGGTGGATTGGTAGTTTTTCATTTCAGTCCTATTGCATGAACATTAACCCTGGATATTTTTTGTTTCCATGAATATGCAATGAATGCAACGCAGAGAACAAAAATGTTATATCCAGTTGTGATATATACTGTCATCATATATCTATTTATCCATACTATGATTCCTAAGTAGCCTATATTAGTACAGCCAGCAAGATGACTGAAATATGAAACATTCAGATCGAAGCCTCGAATCTTTCACAAGGGTGTGAGTGTGTTCGTACGTTTGTTGTCTCGTGATGGTTAAAGTGGGCCGACGTTCAGAAAGGACCCTGGACTAATCATCACCACTGACAGAGGAGGGTCAGAAACTGGATCGCCAGTATACAGTACTTAGTTATAGTCATTATTACTTCCGATCTGTTCATCTATTTACTCGCAAAGTTTGTCGGTTTAGTTTTGAAACACCAGGCCTGTATACTGTACACTGGCAATCCACAATCCCTAAGCCCACCTGAGTCGAAGCCCGAGATCTGAAGCAGGCGGTCTCGAGACGATAGCTCAACCAAAGTCTCCATTGGTTCGAAATGTGTGAGTTGTAGTTTGAAATTATCTGACCTACCAATGAACCAATTACAACACTTATTATCCTGTCTCATACATACAGTCGGGGTCAAAAATAATCATCCATATAGGAGTAACCAACGTAAGCTGATTAACTTTCCAAAACATTATTTAATTACCATGTTTTAATTTAATACAAGCAGCTACGCACTACGTACATAAAACAATAATATCATATGTGAACGTGAAAACAGTAGACAGCAAATGGTTTGAGTTACCCATATGTGAATTATTTTTTTCTTCCCCGACTGTACATACTTTCCAGTTAAAGGAAGGAGAGAGAGAGAGAGAGAGAGAGAGAGAGAGAGAGAGAGTTTGAACAAGAACATAGAGGAGAAAGATAATGTGCGAATTATATGTGTGTGTTTCTCCCTCTGTGTATGTGTCTCTTCCTGTCTGTGTGCGTCTCTCTGTTTTTGTGTGTGTTTCTCTCTGTGTGGGTGTGTGTTTCTCTGTCTCTCCTTGTGTGTGTGTGTGTGTGCCAGAAATCTCTCATTAGCCAAAGGTCACACACACACAAAAAAAAAAAAAAACACACACACTAACTTCCTTTAACATCTATATTGTGTGAATGGTAATATATTTTATAATCCTTTATAATATTCATGTAGATAAAGGTTAGATTCACAATTTATGTAAACGGCAAAATAAAAATAAAATTTTTGTCTGCATTTTTGTAACCCCAGTGGTGATCTCTGGAACATTCTACCTTCATCCATCTTTGTGCTCCTTCAAACGCAATGTGTTTATGCATCTCGAATGTAATCGGACATGATTTTGAACTACTCCTATATATATATATTTTTTTTTTATAGATGAGGACGATGCGCTAGTTCCCAGCCTTTAGTCCTCGTTTTCTTTTAATAAAGAAAAAAAAAATGATATAAAAATATGAATTAATCTTAAGTGTAAGTACAGCCATTTGTACAGCCACCAATAAAAGCATTGCAGTCTCATCTGACAAGTCATGAACCACGTAAGTTTCACAGGCTCGTGAACTGAATCACATTAGAAGTTGCCCACCTGGATATTGTATTTTGCATGGTACTCGTTCTCTCTATTATTATTATCCTTTCTATGGGTTCTATGGGTTCTGACAGGTGACTGAGCTTTTGTTGGCAAGTACACATGTCTTCATTTTATAACACAATTGCTAATTAGAAACAACTTACCGCTATATGCTAGATGTAGGAGTCTACAATAATAATGGTCCAGGGTACGTTATTGCTTTATTTAGTGAAACAACATAAAAATTAGAGAAACACTCATCTTTTGTCACAGAATACAACAATTTTACACTTTTTCTTGCTACATTCAGTACAAGTTATACGGTAATAATAATAATAGTAGTAGTAGTAGTAATACCATAGAGAATGTTGTGAAGGATTGGTTGGTTGGTCGGTGTGGTGGAAGGTGGTCTGTCTATATTGACATGGTATAAACTCGTTACCCTCCCTCATTTTGTTGTCTGGTCGCCCGTCTAGGCCTCAGCCACGGGGGGTTAGCACGCGGTTTACAGCTCAAGAAGTCGAAAAAGTACATTAGACATGACTGCAAGTTAGTGTCTGTCGTTTGTGTGCACGCGGGACACTGACGGAGAGAGAAAAAAAATTGTTGCTGGAGATCTTTTTGCTGTGCCAAGCATATCTCACACTCCAGAATTAAGAAACTTTTTCCCCGTTTCCTGTTTGCATGTTGGTCCGGGTTGTTTGAAATTTCCTTCTCTACAGTCACAGTCCATATTTTCTATACACCTTCAGGGTTACTCTCAAAGTTAAAAGTAAGTAAGCCCAAAATTCGCTTCACAAGTGTACAATAAGCGAGTGCCTACAGATTCTTTCTCTTTCTCCCACTTTTGTCATGAGGGTCAAGAAACTATGGATGGTGACTGTAAGGTGAGGAAACTTGAAGATCCCCATGTTGGCCGCGCTGCCTGTCCTTGGTACCTGATACTTGCTGCCAGAAATACTATTCCTACATCTATATACTAGTATAGGTACTAACCCAAGCATGTCATTGGCACTAAGTAATAGGTGATGCCAGGTGTCAAAGCAGTGTTACTTACGACCTACTGTAATGACTACGAATGTTACGCCTAAAATTGGATTAATGCCCTTATCTATATTTTTTTCTCTATGTACAAATCTTACAAATGCCTACACTGTGCTCTGCTGTAGTGCCGTAAAGCCTGCTATGACGTAGCATGGCAGACTTACTGGCCCGGTGCCGTAGTTACACAGCCACTTGTGTCAGCCTACAGAAAATGGGATGCAACCGGATATAAATATTACGGATACAACACGCTGGCCTTTTGGTAGTAGGAATATTGAAGAAAAAGGCGTGATATATGTGTGTGTGTGTGTGTGTGTGTGTGTGTGTGTGTGTGTGTGTGTGTGTGTGTGTGTGTGTGTGTCAACGAGTTAGACAACCAAAAGACCCCCGGCATGCAACCGCAAGGAACGGCAGAGTGAATGGGAAACTCAGGAAAATACTAACTAGTCTTTACATCATTATCTAACACTTCAGGATTCTCAGCATTTGTCGTCATTTCTCTGCCACTCATCCTCAAAGTCCAGAACAAACTTGAGGACATCATCGCGGTTCGGCACTTAACATGCGATCGGGGGTCACGGCAGGTCGCCTAAGTGTGTGAAAATTTCTGTGCTGACAGTTTGCTTGCCTGAGGAAAACGCTGCACCCGTTGAACATCAAATTTCTGACTATAGTCTGGCTCACGCAACTCGGGACAGTAACTACTTAAGTAAATAGCAAATAAATACACTTTAAATAGTATAAAAATGTGTTTATGCTGTTAGGAAAACTGTTGTACTGGTGATGTGGGAGAGGGATGGTGGTGATGGCAGGGGGCCACGGCATGTATAAAGTAAATAGTTCTCTTGTTCTATGTCACTGCCACCCTGGTCTGGGGGGAGTGACACCCATTGCAGCACTTCTTAAACACTTGTCACAACATTTGCTCACCAAGACAATCCAATGCAGACATATAATTAGATGATAAATGAGACGAGATAAATGGTTGGTGTTTTGTTGATATAGAGTGTAGATGGAGAGGATTTAGATAGGAGGGGATAAAGGTTGGGAGATACTGTGGGTCTTTAATCGAATAATATTGGCTGTTGATGATAACGCCTTGAAAAAGCTGATGTTTTGAAGTGTGAACGATGTTGGTGTGAAATAGTTCGGGTCTGGTGAGAAAATGTTTGGGAAAAGACTGGCATTGTGACCCCCATTCACCATCCATTTGGCGGGATGCTCGACAAACATTTTTTTCTTAAGGATCTGTGAAGAATCTGCACAAATTTTAGTTGTATGTGTAGGACAGTGGGCAGGTTCCAGGATAGTTCAAAGTATGATAAAAGCACGAAAATTGATAGATGTTTGATGTATCCAAAGGAGTTTGATGCCATGACAAGTGACA
This sequence comes from Petrolisthes cinctipes, assembly GCA_033782935.1. Classification (NCBI taxonomy): domain Eukaryota; kingdom Metazoa; phylum Arthropoda; class Malacostraca; order Decapoda; family Porcellanidae; genus Petrolisthes; species Petrolisthes cinctipes. The sequence goes on along the minus strand of JAWQEG010001845.1, from coordinate 93,278 downwards.
CAAAATAGCCTCATAACATGATGGTATCAATTATTTTGCAACATTTATCATTCAATGCTTTCATCAAAATATGAACGATATTTGTTTCCTTCACTGAACGACTGTTGTCAACTGGGAAGAAGCCTTTGTGTGGTGTGAGGTGAATGGTGAACCCAGCCACACACGTCACCATCTCAGCAAGAGTCTACATTACAATTAAAATCCGTGACAGATGAGTGGATGAAATTGGAAGGAGGCAAGTGGAGAGAGACATTCTGAGGTTCCTCGAAGTGGAGCTATAGTGATGCAGTTCTCTCCACTGTCTCGCTCCAGCTTCACACACCCGATTATTACATCATACTGGCATGGTCGGGCACACTTCCTTCACTGCCAACTCATGGAATATTATGCCTCACTTACATGACATATTTTCATGCCATAATAATAATGTTTATCCACTATGTATCATACACAAGTCACTCGCAGCTTCTTGGCACCCAAATAATCACTTAATTGATACTTTCACGCTTAACTTATGGATACAGTTATAATAATTTTTTCCTAGAATCCTATATTTAGGTTTATGTACATAGGTAAGTATCAATTGCCATACAATCTAAGTAAGATGACATTTGCAGTAGACAAAGATCCATCAATTGCTGTAGGTCTGAGTCCATCCCGATAAGGACCGAACCATACCTCCCTTCCCTTGCTCCACTCAGCTCTGCGCAACTCCACTCCACTCCACCACGGAACGACACAGCTGGACTTGCTCTAGGGGCATCATCGCCAGGCACGAGTCCCGGGACAACACACACACACACACACACAGTGAGGCGAGTGACACGTGGCTCGACCTCTGCCTGGCTCATGACCGCCTGCAGTCAAGTGTCTCTCCTTGCCACTCATCACACTTCTGCAGGATTGTTGAACTTGGGATGAGAACATATTCCCACTCTACATCTCCAGAGGTTGGTGATAGGATAGCAGCCTCACCACTGGCTGCGATAGAGAGCTTGCTGCATCAGTCTCAGTCCCCGCCCCTCCAGTATATCATGGACGTCGGGGTACTTAAGCTCCGGCTGGGGTATGTGGTACTCTTTATAAATAACTCATACACAAATCCTGCAGGAGTTCCAGATAAACAATTACTTATCGCCACGCGGCTGCGGCATTGGCGGTGGCAGCGGTGATTGCAGGGTGGTTGGCGAGGGCTGGGGGTGCCAACAAGCGGTCCACCGCCTCTCTCTCTTCCATCTGCTTCTGCGCCTGCTGCATGTCCTCAGACTGTAGCTCTTTCGCGATCGCTTCCATCTCCTTCCGGATGGTGTCTGTATGGCAAGAAATGACTTGCTTTAATACATGTTGAGAGAGATATGCAGACGACATAGTCATTGCTTCATGTGATTCAACAGTTGTATCTCGTGTTGTGAGACCACAAGGATACTCACCATTGATATCACCAAGTGCGTCAGGTGAGTTGGAGCGAATGTGATCTTCATAACGACTCCTCCGTTTCATCTCCACGTCCAGGCGTTCCTGCAGACGTCGCCTCAGTTTCTTGAGCTTAGCGCAACGCTTTTGCATCAGTATTCTGTTCTTTTGCTCCTCTTGTAGTTGTTTTTCCAAAGTCTCTCTCAGCTCGCGCTCTCGTAGAACTTCCATTTTCAGTTCAGCTGCGGAACAAATGAAAAATATCGTTGGTAATTTTATTACTTCTAATTTTCCCAGGTATCGTATATTGAAAACAGAATGGCATTAGAAAGAGACAATAACAAAATGATAGATCTCCGTGATTGACTTTCGAAAACTGAAAGTGTATTTAGAGTCACTAGTATATTAAGAGTACCGTACACTATTTTATGGAGCAGACTCTTCATAATGTACTAAATGACCAACCATATAACAAATAACTATTGTGACTGAGTCATAACTTACCTTTCTCGCACTGTGACTGCCTTTCGTGATGACGGGCGTTCTCCTCTGCCACTCTTAGAAGTCCTAGAATGTTCCTGAGTAAGACTTCCGTAGAGGAAAGGGGAGCGTTACCCCCCATGCCTGCCAGAGCGCCGGGGGGAGCAGGGGGGGAGGTCAGCTGGGTCTGGCCTATGGTACTGGAAGCTCGGGTCCATGAATCCACCACGTCCATGGCTGTGTGGCCAGAGAAATCTATTTAAGTTGCATTTATGTTCTTTCTCAATTAAATTCTCCACTCCAGGTATCTATCCTCTAACCTTTTATTTTACTGTAAATGTGGTAATATGAAACCAAAATATAGGCTAACAATCGAATATCAAGTGTGGCAAAGTGTCGTCTGTTAAGAAAATACCTACTCATATCTTTAGGTCTAAAACTCACTGTTGTACAAAATGTACATCAAAGAACCGTCAACAAAAGCAATGGGTTGATGCAACTTACATTCATCTTTATCCTCATCGTCGTCCATGTCTGAGAAGCGGTCCTCGTCGTGTGTACTGTGACGCCTTTCCTCTTCGTGTAGGTCGCGGCCTGAGTCGTGGCTGGCCAGGTCGTGCTCCCTCTCCTCTTCCCCACCTCCTCCTCCTCCTCCTCCACCTCCTCCTAAACCTCCTCCTAATCCCCGCTCCTCTTGTTTACACTCGGACGGGGCGCCCCTTGATAGGTTGAGGACGGGTGAGGTGGGCGGCTGGTGGTCGTCGTGGGTGGAGATGGGAAGGGGAGCTGGGGGAAGGGGACCGGCCATGCTGGTTGGAGTCAAGCCTCGTCGCTGATCCAAAGCCATCTGTCTCTCACGGTCAACGCGCTCCTCGTGCATCCTGTACCAAAAAACGCACACACAAATAAGCTTGTTAGTCTCATCATAATGGATTAATATATCCCAAATTAGTTTAAGGTGGTAACTTTACTTTGTGTCAAGACTTGCATCGACGTAAACAAAATGTAAAAAATATTAATAAATTTATCTTTAGATGTAACTTTTATTAATAAGATAGTCTTTTTCAGATTTCATTATTGTTCGTAGCTCCAATATTTTATATGACATACTATCCGGCAAAATTAGTGATACACAGGATGTATTAACAAAATTTGTTAAAATACATTAGTTTGACCAAGTACATAACTGTCTTCAAAGCATTTATATAATGTCACAAAGTAAAGTTATCATAGAACGACAGAGTGGACGATGTGTTACCTAGCATACCTGGCCAACGTCTCAGGTGTAATGTGAGGGTGTTTGAGTGGTGAGGCCTCGTTGGGTGAAATAGGGTGGGGTGGGACGTGGGGGCCGCCTCCAGGCATGCCCGCAGGTATTCCCCCGGGGAGCAGCGGGGGGTAACCCAGGCCAGCCATGTGGTGAGCCATGTACTGTAGAGGGTTGAAGTGTGGTGGGGCGTGGTACCCGTTGGCCAGCAAGGGAGACTTATCCATCCTCATGTCACCTGGTGGAAGGCAAGGAGAAGAAAATATCATTAATCTGTTTATTTATATCAACTCTCAGTTATGCAATGACTTCAAACTTTCCTCTGTGTTTCTCTATCTGACGACCTTCTTTGCTCTGTGTTCTCTATCTGACGACCTTCTTTGCTCTGTGTTCTCTATCTGACGACCTTCTTTCCTCCTTTCTTAATATTGTATATCGACAAAATTTTACTGTGGATTAGTAATTAGTTTTCCTTCATTATTCCAGACACAGCCATGAGTGAGTTTCTGTTGGTGCGTCACTCATACACATATGTCTTTCAGTACAATACATGAAGCACCAGGAGGAGGAGGAGGAGGAGGAGGAGCGGCCAAAAATAACGTTCTAACCTGAAGGAGTCGATGTAGCAGAGAACCCCCATTGAAAAGTAGGACTAAAACAATTCGCTTATTACTCTACTTAAAAGGTGACCTCACTAGTATTGCATATTATTAACAGCAATATTTTAAAACATAATTGTTCCCTTAGAGTTTTTGTTACCTCGGATGAATTTTTACCAGTGAAAGAATAGTTAATAATAATACAAAAGAATTTCACAAGTAAAATTATCTATAAAAAAAGATGGCCGTGTTGAGGGAGAAGCTATGTATAAGGTATAGTGGTTGTAGGTGTTTGCAGGAGGAGAGTTAGTTAGTCAGTCAGTCAGTCGGTGAGTTAGTTAGTTAGTCAGTCAGTGAGTTAGTCAGTTAGTCGGCGAGTTAGTCAGTCAGTTAGTCGGTGAGTTAGTCAGTCAGTTAGTCGGCGAGTTAGTCAGTCAGTTAGTCGGTGAGTTAGTCAATCAGTCAGTTGTTCCAGTTAGTCAGTGAGGGATAGTGGGGAATGTTCATCAATTGGTTAATGTAGAGAAAATGAGGGAAAAAGTAGAGTTGGCATTGTGGAGGAGGACTGTACATCCTTTGTGTATATTCCTAACACTGTCTCCTCATTTGTGTATATTCCTAACACTGTCTCCTCCTCAACACCATCACAAAATATTCCCCCTTTACATCATCTATTATTATTCGTCTGACTTTCTTTTCCTCGTAACCCAGATTATTTTTATTCCCTTTAGCCTCAGGTTCGTCTCTCAACCTGTACTGTACATAAAAAAAATTAAAAAAAATACTATACATCGATAATTCCGCGTCATGTCTTCCTCCAGTATTTTTTTTTCCAAACCCACATACCAAAGTTACGTCTGGGTTGAAGAGGTGGAGGAAGGAGGGAGAGGTGGAGGAAGGAGGGAGAGGTGGAGGAAGAAGAGAAGGAAAAAGAGGAGGAGGAGGAGAGGGAGGTGGAAGAAGAGAAAGAAGAAGGGAGAGGCGGAGGAAGAAGATGTGGAAGGAGGGAGAGATGGAGGAAAAAGATGTGGAAGGAGGGAGAGGTGGAGGATTATGAGAAGGATAAAGAGAAGGAGGAGGAATAAGAGGTATAGAGGGAGAGGTGGAGATATAAGAGCTAGGGTAGTGTTGTTTGGTGCCCGTGAACGACTGGTAACTCTGCCCTCCCTCCCTCCTTCCCTCCCCTGGCCAGATTGCAAGGGACAAAAACAAGCAACACTGCCGGAGCATGTTCCTGTCACACCTCGGCATCTCCCCACCCTCTGCTGCCAACACGCCAATTTTTCCCTACACCAATTCTGGACTGGCGGATCCACTGGCCACCCGAACACACCCGACTGAGAATAATACACTACTCCCCCCCTCCCCCCCCACCCCTTCACTCCACCCTCATAGATGACGTGTACTGCATATAGTGAGGGACCAGCTATAGCAATACGGACAAGGGGAAGACGAGCTGAGGGATGAATTGCGTCTGGTGAATTCGTTCTAGCAACCTACGAGACGAGACGAGACGAGGCGGCCATGTTGAGGCTTCAAGGTCAAAGGAAGAATCAAATCAGCGACTATATATCGTGTCCGAAGGCGGCGAAGTGGGAAAATTCTGGTCTAATGTGATTTTATAAACAGTGTAATTTAGGCATATTAGGTCGGCGAAAAATTAATACAATGAAATGATAGAGAACAGAGTATGAGAAGTTAAGATAGAATATAAAGGGAACGAATGAGAAAAGAGAGAGAGAGTTAGTTCGTACAGGGTGGGTAATGGTCATAATGCAACACCACCCCGACACACACACACACACACACACACAGACAGACAGTGTAGCCTAGTGGTGTACTGAACCCGCTCTTACCTTCACCTTAACTCCCTCGCTCGACACCTTGAGGAGGGAGGAGAGTCTAGGGTGAACAGAATGGAGGGAAGAAGGAAGAAAGGTGGTACCAGAAAAATCAGAGAAAGGACAAGTGGGAATGTAGTTGCAATATGAAAATGTGTATGGGCAAGGGAAAAAATATTTATGCAGATAAGAAGATTCAGCGAGAAGTGACTTCAAAGTGGAAATAGTAGGGAGTTTAGAAAAACCCAAATTTCTAAATGATACAGGCTTTTTAAATTCTAGTTGTAATAATATCGATAGATTCCTCCTTCCATTTACAGTAAAATTGATGACTTGATGCAAGACCACTTCAATGTTTAGGAAACTCGAACATTAGTGAAGACCAACACTGCTCGTAAATATAAGCACTCAGTCACTGCTTCTTGATGGTCCACTAGTGTTGTACTAAAACAGCAGGTTTATGTTATGGCTGTCTATCAACATATCAAGAAACTTGCACCTACAGTTCACTAAGTCATTCAGCCTTAGGCGTACAGTGCAGAGTTAAGGTTTCATTTGTATATTTTTCTTCTAACTGAACTATATATATATATATATATATATATATATATATATATATATATATATATATATATATATATATATATATATATTACTATAGACGACCTTTGATGCAACAGAAATCAATAAGTTACTTGTATTACACTCAGTTCTCAATGAAGAAAACGAAATGTGTTCCCAGGCTCTTGTTACTCAGTATCAATTTACCAAACCAAATGGGTGAACACTTCATTACTTACTCCCTTAACATGGAAGCATCGTCTGCCTACATATACAATGGGTCAGTAGAAACCCCCCAACAAATACATTATACGCTACTCGTTATGTATTACACTGCTATGAAGAAGGCAGGGAATACTAGTATATATGAAGTAACATATCGTAAAGACCTAGTAGTATGTCTGCAAATATTACACACACACACACACACACAAACAATATGTGGTCTGTTGATTGGCCAGCACTTTCACCTATTGATCAACATTCTGCGGGGAGTCATTGTGGGATTGCTACAACCTACATACAGTCAGTCAACAACTCGAGTCTCTTATGTCTTAACCGATAAACAACAACTGAACTGAACTGAACTGACCACGTGTACACATTCACTTCACAATGAATCAAACAGTAACACAAACCACCAACAGAAAGTAGTAACAGAAACTAACAACAGACTCCAATAACAGAAACTAACAACAGAATCCAATAACAGGAATACTAACAGAATCCACTAACAGAAATACCAACAGAATCCACTAACAGAAAAAATAAACACCAACAGATTCCAGTAACAGAAAGAAACCACAAACAGATTCTAGTAACAGAAAAAAACACCAACAGATTCCAGTAACAGAAAGAAACCACAAACAGATTCTAGTAACAGAAAGAAACCACAAACAGATTCCAGTAACAGAAAGAAACCACAAACAGATTCTAGTAACAGAAAGAAACCACCAACAGAATCCAATAACAGAAAGAAACAACAAACAGAATCCAATAACAGAAAAAAAAACACAAACAGAATCCAATAACAGAAAAAAAAACACAAACAGAATCCAATAACAGAAAGAAAACACAAACAGAATCCAATAACAGAAAGAAACCACCAAAATAAAAAAAATAAAACTGCAAAGACAACAACAACAACGACGACCACGACGATGAAAAACAGAAGCGTCTCCATAAATTCACTCAATTAATTACAGAGGCGGCGTTGAAGCCAGGGTTGTTGTGGTTGAGTCTCCTGCTGGATTACGGTGCCAATTAGCGGCCCTTGTCTTGACTCTGCATCTTGACAATTGCCTGATATATAGACTCGTAAATTTTTTCTGACTGCACCGTGGTATGAAACACATCAAAGTCGTAGCTGCAATTACAATGAATTTTTTTTTTTTTTTTTTTTTTTTTTTTTTCGTTATCTGACCTTTTTGGTGGGAAGGGTGTAGGACTATTTTTTTGGATTTGTTTTATCTAATATTTATGGAGAGGGGGACTAGGCTAGTGAGGTCACGCTATATTTTTTAATTATGATTATTGTTTTTAATGTTTGGGGCAACAGCAAGGACAAAGTTACACACTCATGGCTATATATACAAAAATTTGAAGAATGAATCACTCGACAATACACATAATATATCTATACTTTTATAGGAATGATGGCCAGCTTAGACTATTACATGACAAGGTGTGTGTGTGTGTTTATGTGTGTGTGTGTGTGTTTATGTGTTTATGTGTGTGTGTGTGTTTATGTGTGTGTGTGTGTGTGTGTGTTTATGTGTGTGTGTGTGTGTGTTTATGTGTGTGTGTGTGTGTGTGTGTGTGTGTGTGTGTGTGTGTGTTTATGTGTGTGTGTGTGTGTGTCTTTATATATATGTGTGTGTGTGTGTGTGTGTTTATGTATGTGTGTGTGTGTGTGTACTGCAGGCTGGCCCGATCAATGTTGGGTTATAATTTCCGGGGAAGTATAAGAGAAGGGGTGATCTTGGTCGGCCTCCCTTGCACTCTTCATACACGCTTCTATACCCTACCTAACCCTATATAATATCAAGCAAGTACCTATATATGTGTTCCTGCTATAGAAGACCCTTGACATAACGCTAATAAAAACCTGTATATCCAACATTTTAATTTACACTCTGTCACTCGCTGAAGACCAAAAAATATACACCGTAGACTCTTTATACATACAGCTCTAATACATCTACTTGTATCCACCACTTTTTTTTAATTTACCCTCAGGCCACGACATTGAACTCCACAAAATAATTTCTCATATATACTGTAAACTCTTTATGTAATGCTAATAAATCCTTCTATCCACCACCTCAATTTAAAATCAGTCTCGCTCTGAACACCACAAGAATTTATGTTTTCCTGGGCTTCTGTCATTCATTGTCACACAGGCAAAGTGATCTATTTAGCCTGTCTTAAATAACAAGTGTTTATTTATTTATGTTAGCGTAATATCGAGGGCATCTCTTATCTTAAAAATTAATTATAAATAAACTGTAACTCTATCACCGTAGACTGTGTGCCGCTATATATAATTATACACGGTTCACTTCAAATTTAGGCAGATTATTTTTCTTTTAGATTGTCAATTTCTTTTGATATTCGGAATCGTGTAAGGGTAGTACAAGTATGGAACCTAGAACTTGGGCCTTTGTATTGGAGTTAATATATAAAACAACTCGCCTTTGAAGTGATTTCCTCCGGTTTTCCTTAGAGGAATTTGCAGAGGTAGGCGCCTTACATTTTGTTTACTCTTAAACTAAATATAAATTATACATAATTTTCGCATTGAACTTGGTGACAATTTACACGGCATCATTGTCGGTAATGATTCTTAGAATGAAAACTGTCCACACTTGGGAAAATTACTATTAGAATAAAAAAAAAAATAGTAACCTACCAAGTTCTCTAGGTTTCTTTATTCTGTTTAGTGCACACAGATAAATATTAAGTCAGTCAGATTTTCCGTCATGATTCATCCCTGGTAATCACAAAAAATGCCCCGAGCACAACATAATAATCAGTGGCTGGAGTGCATGGGGGATGTCAAGACTCAGTGTACACCAAACACAGCCTCTCGTATGTCAGCCTTGGTACACACATTAGCTTCAACACTCCCGCAACATGACGCCTATAATGGCACTGGGGTATTACTTCAAAATATCATTAGGGATAGCTATATATATACACACACACATACACACACACACACCATCTTTTCATGTGAATAAGATAAGATAATATAAGATCCAATATTTACGATGATGTAAGCACACACACACACACACACACACACACACACACACACACACACACACATCGCATTTATACACCAGCTCTCCCAGGCTACCCAGAGAGAGAGAGAGAGAGAGAGAGAGAGAGAGAGAGAGAGAGAGAGAGAGAGAGAGAGAGAGGGCAGCAGCTGGCCAAGAACAAATAGTGAGCTGGCCCCGGCATTGTGAAAAATGACAAGGGCGCGACCAGACAAGCTCCATTTCTCCATAATCACTAGTAATTACAGTCGTTATTTTTTACGCCCAGCAACGCTAAGACGTGTTGTTACAGTGGGATTACCGGTGGGATGTCTGGGTCGGGGCAAGGGACAACAACATTCAACCAATCCCCCTCCTTCCTTCCTTACTTGTCGTGTTGCTTATTCTGTTGTTTGGTCTAGTTTGTGGTCAGGGAGCGACACGAAGGGGATTATTATTATTATTATTATTATTTTGTTTTAGGCGAATTGGAGGGCCGACTGATCCCTCCAAACTACTCTAAAAATCAGACCCCTGCAATATACGAGGAGGCATTGACTGTGTTGTGTTGCACTGGTCGGAGGGCTACGGTAACTCCACACTACACACGACCCCCTTTTACCCTCTGCCGCTGCTGCTTAGATTGTGGGCCCAGCGTAACGTAATTAAGAAAATAGAGTGTGCTGTAGGAATGGGTTCTGTCTTTCATGCGCCGAGGAGGGACAGTCATTAATTAGCAGCTGTGTGGGTTTTTTTTCCTTGTCTCTAGACTTCGTTGCGTTGTTTTTATTTACTTTTTTATTTATTTATTTATTTATTTATTTTGACGCAGGAAGGAAGGATAACTTTGTACTATGTTTAAAAGAAGAAAATTCTTTTTAATTATGAATACCTGTTTCCATTAATAACTGCTGCTGTGTTTCTAGAGATGATGAGTCTGTATCTCAGTTCAGTTTACCAAATATAATGCCCTTCTCCTTCTCCTCCTCCTCCTCCTCCTCCTTCTCCTCCGAAACCGAGAGAAAACTTACAACCGAATTTAATGATACTTCTCAACTTTATCAACCAACTTTAAAAGCCATTTCTGGGATCCCACAAATACCTCACTGTTTTTCTATGATATATTCTTCATAACATCGTTCTCGTTTTCCCCAATTCCTTAATTATAATAGAAGTGTGTTGGTTTAGGCTTATATGGGTTGGTTAGGGAGAATGATAATTAACTGAAGGTGGCTTTTTATTATTATTATTATTATTATTATTATTATTTAATATTGTACATTGGAGGAATCAGTTGTTTAATTTTTTTTTCCCACATTTTAATTTTTCTCTTAATCCGTGTTTTGGGTGAGTGAGGAAGGCAGAGGTTACATACTAAGGGGCGGGGCGGGGCGGGGTGTGGTGGGGCAAGACACTCTCAAGTTCTCAACCGTAAATTCACACACTCTCTTGTAAAATCGATAATCGTCATCACTTGAGGGCAAAGGAAGTGGACGAGGCATCACTTAAATCACTTACTCAGTTGAGTGGATAATAACTCCCATCATTACCGGTGATTGAAACTGCTCCCTCAAGGAACAAGTCATTTAGATCTATAAATTATCTAATTCTAAAGATTATTATAGTTTAAAGCCATAAAAGAGTTTCAACCCCACCACTGAAAATGATGCAGTGTATATTGAGATTGGATAGTGAGCTCATATACACTATAATTATATATATATATATAGTATATATAAATAATTGTACAGTCCCAATCAAAAGTCCTTCATCATCAAATGAATGCAACTGAGCTCTTTGTGTGAATCCTATGGACCAATATTACATAGACCATTAACCATAAAAATAATAATAATACCCACAGACATTATACTTGATTATTTAACATGGTTCAGACTCCAGTGATAATTCGACTGCTTATCCTATCAGCATTTCCTCTGTTACCTATAATAATAATTATAATAATAATAATATTAATTATATCTTCACGTTTTTTGGTAACTTATAATAAATAAATAAATATATATATGATCTCACGTTTCTCGGTTACCAATAATTATAAAAAAATATTCCTTCACGTTTTTCGGTTACCTATAATAAAAAATATAGCGGAGGAAGAGTGGATACAGCGACAGACTGCGAATGATATGGACCCATGTTCGAGTCCAAGAGAAACGTCTGGGGTTTTTCCGAGGTGATCTGATGGGTCCTGCTGTCCGTCAAGTATCCTGGCTACGTTGACACGTCAAGAAAAAAAACCTACATCGTCAACTCATAACATAGAAGATGCCCAACCATATTCCAAGATGCTTTGAGTGACGATGTAACTTCTCTCTCCTGATAGTGACGTGTATAAATAAGGTGTCGTCGTCATCTAGTGGGACAGAAGAGAAGCTACCAACACCATGAAGCTCCACTGTCTCATCTAGTACAACACTCAATAATTTCGGAGCCTCGCAAGAGTCACGGGATACTGACAACCTACAGTCCCGAGACTGAGGTTTAAAAGAGAAAAGAGAAAAAAAAATACAGGCCCTAGGATGTGACCGTGAGGAGTTGCAGTGTTCACCACCAGGCGGCACCATAAGTCTACTCAACTTGGAACAACGGGGTGAGAATTACAAGATATATATATTATATTTAAGTGGGATGCTCTCTTGCTGGTTAATAGGTGGGTTATGTATTCCTCCAAACTATGTCATGTCAGGAAGCAACAAAACATAGTACCTTATTATACGAGTAAGGGATCTGTTTAATTGTTTTGTAGAATGGTTTGGATGAATTAGTAACCTTCCATTTCGGCCACAACATATAACAACGACGACTTGCCTTGATCACTCCAGAACACAAACCCTGAAAGACAAACCAACCAACCAACTAAATAAGCTCCCACAAAATAACAAAAGGTCTCGAGACGACAAAATAATGGAAGTGCAAGACACGCTAAGAGGAAACGCTGCTTTAATGTTGTCATAAAGATCATCAATCATCCTCAACATTGGTGAAAATTACATCAGTATATCATGAGCCTTCTGAGCCGCGGTTGACCATAGGCCTTCAGGACAAGGGGCCGTGGAAGACAAATGTTGTGGGTTTGTCCATCCGGTATCACACAATCGTCCCCCCGCCAGGTCCAGTCTACACCCCGCCGAACCCACCACCTATAATGTTCACTAAACAAACATTAACAGTCGGTACAAGTGAGTGTTTCTTCAAATTGCGGCTCGGTAATTGCTCTCCCGGGGAGGTGCCAAGTGTACGAGAATATATTGAGGTTGGTTGGTCGAGGTGTGGATGGTGTGGATTCTTTCTGGGAAAATCGCGCACCAAAAATTAGACTATGAACATTCTATATATACTGTATATTAATACACGGCAAAGGTAAGACCCAATTCAACGAGGAAATAATAAATGCAATTGGAAACGAGGTGAGTGAATCTAAGTGTGTGATTGTGTGTGTGTAGGTGTGAGTATAGGCGGGGGTGCGGTGGAGGGGTGAGGCCACGACACACCCCACGGTTTGTCACCCAGCATGGGGCAGATGGAGGAGGAAGAGGCTCCGAGGGGCACCAGGCAGAGACGGACTAGGAAAGGATACGGCTGACGTCAAGGATCCCCATAGACGTTATTGGACAACTTCATAGGGAAGGATTGGCTGGGGATACTGGAGAGATTATCACGGACAATAAATAATAAGGAAGGATTGGGTGGGGATACAGGAGAGATAATCACAGACAATAATTGGACTCGTAACTTGAAACCCACCTGAACACACACACACAAAAAAAAAAATCAAATCCATTTCCTGGCATAGTTAGGAGGCATCAAAAGCCCTCCAATTATACCTACACACACGAGATATAACCCTATTTTAAAATCTCCCTCATGTGTATAGAAACAAATGACCTCGATCGTACAGTTGCCTCCAAAAATTTCGAGACAGTACCTGCTGGAGTCTAGTATAGGTATAGTGTCTCGAAATTTTTGTAGGCAACTGTACCAGGAACGAGGACCAGGCAGGTATAGGGACCAGAAGGACCTGTGTGCGTGTAAGACCAGACAGTGAACCAACCAGTCTTTACCTCGCTCGTCAGTACCTCACCTCATGAAATATAACGCTGAATAAATGCATGAGCTTCACTTCGGGAGGCCATATATTACCGAGGTGCGGATACCTTGAGACGCCTCATCCACTCCTGTCATGGACCCCCTTTCTTTTTAACCGTAGCTTGTCTTTATTCTTAACCGTAGCTTCTCTTTCTTGTTAACCGTAGCTTGTCCTTCCTCTTTCTTGTTAACCGTAGCTTCTCTTTCCTCTTTCTTGTTAACCGTAGCTTCTCTTTCCTCTATCTTTTTAACCGTAGCTTCTTTTTCCTCCTTCCTCTTTAACCGTAGCTTCTCTTTCCTCTTTCTTTCTAACCGTAGCTTCTCTTTTCTCTTTCTTTTTAACCGTAGCTTCTCTTTCCTCTTACTTTTTAACCGTAGCTTCTCTTTCCTCTTTCTTGTTAACCGTAGCTTCTCTTTCCTCTTCCTTTTTAACAGTAGCTTCTTTTTTTCTTTTTAACCGTAGCTTCTCTATCTTTCTTACTGTGTGTGTGTGTGTGTGTGTGGATACAGAGGTAATTAGTTTTGTGACATAGTTTAGGAGGAGTTACAAGCCCAGCCCATCACTTCACTCAAAATAATTGATCCCCTAATCCAACCTAACCTACCCGATCCTAACCTAACCCAACCTAACCTAACCTACGCTATCCTAACCTAATCTAACTTAACCTGTCCTAACCCAACCTAACCTAACCTATCCTATCCTATCCTAACCTAACCTAACCTAATCTACCCTACCCTATCCTATCCTATCCTAATCAAACCTTACCTAACCAACCCTGCCCTATCCTAACCCAACCTAACCTACCCTACCCTATCCTAACCAAACCTAACCTTAAATCCTCCGCAATCAACAATTTGGCTGGATATTATGTCTGTGGTGTTGAGACAGGGTGCGACTCTCCCATGATGCAGTGAACTTAGAACTACCGACTCCCCCTATACCACCAACACCATCATCACCACCACCATCATCACCACCACCATCATCACCAACACCATCACCACCACCATCATCACCACCATCATCACCACCACCATCATCACCACCACCACCAACACCACCAACACCATCACTATCATCACCACCACCACCATCACCATCACCAACACCATCACCACCACCACCACCACCAACACCACCACCACCAAACAATCAGTTGGATTTATTGCCCCTCAAACACTGGTGGTGGGAATGTGGTATTGGTGGTGTTGGTGGTAGTGGTGGTGGTTGCTGGATTGGGAAGCTCTCAGCCACCAAACAATTGCCTTCGTCCACATCCAACATCGCAGCTAGCTAGACACATTAAAAATTTCGCCAGTGTCTGCGGTGTAATTAAAGAGCGGCCCTTTTAAACGTGTACAGCAAAGTCAGAACGGAGTGAATTCTAAGACAATAATAATAATAATAATAATAAAACAACTAAATATACAAATAAATAGAAACTAAAGAACTAATAATCCGAGTCAAGCCCGGGTTAGTTGTATATTTTTTTTTTTTTTTTTTTTTTTTTTTCTAGTGATGTGTATAGATGCGGTGGTCATGGTGCCATTAGGTAGACTGACCATAAACCCGTAACACAACCCTATTTTCAATGCGTCCTGGTGGCTGATCATTAAAAGTTGATGAGATTTCGCATATTTCTCGATTCGCTACGGTTTTATAACGCTGGAATGGGAGAGGGACTAAACTTTGATACTCTGACATGGTTATTAGTGGGGACTGGAGGCGGGAGAGAGGAAGAGAGGGAAGCTGTATAGGAGATGAATGGGAAAAGCAGTGTATCATCCTCAGGAAATTGCTAAAAGTTTTTGTATAGTCACTACTTCTACTTTATCAACTGTACTCTGTGGGTTGTTATTGATATCTGTTAGACACGTGTATTAGATATTACTGAAACATTCCACAGTCTCGGGACTTCTAAGCAAACAGGATGTCTCTTGTTATCTCACAACAATGAATACATTAAGGGGGTGCGGGAGTAGGGGGACAGGCTTGGGGGGGGGGGTTAGGGGGGTGCGGGAGTAGGGGACAGGCTTGGGGGGGTGAGGGAATAGGGGGACAGGCTTGGGGTGGGTAGAAAGCCTGCTGTCCCCTATTCCTGCACCCCCCTAACCCCCCCCCAAGCCTGTCCCCCTACTCCCGAACCCCCCCAAGCCTGTCCCCTATTCCCGCACCCCCCTAACCCCCCCCCAAGCCTGTCCCCCTACTCCTGAACCCCCCCCCAAGCCTGTCCCCTACTTCCGCACCCCCCTAAACCCCCCCAAGCCTGTCCCCCTATTCCCGCACCCCCTTAAACCTATCTCACTCTTATTTCATTACTATATTACATAGTATACACACGCACGCACAAACACTTTCTCGTTACGTAACCCAACCTGTCCTTTATATAAAACCTAAAAGGCCAAACCAATAAAACTTCCCGGGTTGTGGCACATAAAAACCAAAATGCTATGAGGGACCTGACACCGCCCTGGGTTATATACTATGGTGAAGAGAGCAGAGTGAGTAGCATCAAATAATAATACCGCTATCAAATAATAAACCTTGAACTTTCCCAACCATGACAAAACAAAAATTACAGTACTGTAGTGAAGGTTGAGATTACATGTTAGTAGTATGTTGAGGCATTTTGTATATATTCTATTTAAGAAGGTAGGTAAGTAACAGGTCTTTGCTATACTCACTGGAAATTTCACCAATGAGAGGATACACCAAAGTTTACCATACTTAGTGAACTCTGCATGCGAGGCGGCGTTTACCTGCATGTACAGTTGGACACAGGAATTCGTGGTACAGTCCAGGTGGAAGATGCTTGTCTCTCTCTTATAACCAGTGACTTTTGTTCGGTATTTGCTTATCGTCGATATCCCACATCATAGTTTCTGCCCCTGGTAAATCTTTTTGTTCGTTCAGGAATTTCATACTGAAGGAGCTAAGCATTTACCACCTCAGCTGTACCATGAATTCCTGTTTCCAACTGTACATGTATTGTATTACGTGTTGTTCTGTCTAGTTTCAAAAGTCTGGCAAGGATTTTTTTTTTTTTTGGCGAAACTGTACGGTTGTCTACTGACGTTGGCAGTATGAAAGAAGGTAAGGCACAGGAGATAATGATGGAGATTCAACTGACATCGAAAGACCGGTTTTGTGTTCATGTGCGTGTGTGTGCGTTGTGTGCCATGGTTGGGAAAATCTTGCGGTCTTTTATCCATAGCAATACCATCACCATCACCACCAACAATATCTATACAATCACTACCACCACCACCACCATCATCTCCACAATCAATATTATCACTACCACTATCTCCACTATCACATATATCACCACTACCACTACATCACCATCACATCTCAATCACTATCACTACTACTACTACTACCACCATCAGGACATCACCAACAAACATTCTTACTCTCCTCTGAACATTGTACTTCCATCACTACCTCATCCCTTGCCTCCATCTCCATCACCACCTCCAACCTGCCCTACTCTCCTCCTCTGAAAAAATATTACCGAAGGCTAACGTATTCCCGGTAATTTTTTCCAGCCACGAGTTTAATGTGAAGCACTTCCCGACCCCCATACTGGTCCCTCCTCTCTCTCTCTCTCTCTCTCTCTCTCTCTCTCTCTCTCTCTCTCTCTCTCTCTCTCTCTCTTCCACCCAACCCTTTCTGATCACCTCCTCCACCATCTAAGGGCTGAAAGGTACCACAAACCAACTAAGAGGTGAATGGTACCACAACTAAAGGCTGAGGGCGACCACTACAGAGGGAGCTACAGGGCATACTAGAGTGGGAGATCAATAGTGCTTAATCCAGAACCTCTTACAGCTCATAAGGGTAAATAATGGCTCAATAATGAAGTAACGAGCGGTCAATAGGGCGTACTGGGGACCCGGATGTTGGAATCGTCAGCCACTACACTGGGATTCGATAGTGGGGCGTCACGAGGGGGCTCAGGGCTGGGGCTGTGGAGTTGGGGGCTAAGATTGATGCACATACAGTGTGTATGGAAGGGAGCTACAGTGACAAATAATTAAAAACAAAACATATCTGCAAGAGATCGGTTTTCAATGCACTTAAATTGCTGGTTTCTGTAGATTTTGCTATTTAGCTATAATTCTTTCTCAAAGAAACTATCGGTGTCTCTCTCGTCAAACTCTGTCAGATGTCATATTTCCTTACGATATCATGCATTCGACACAGCAATATTATTCCCTTTTATGACATCAGTGACAATCGAAAATCAACAAGCTGCTCTTTATCCTACTGCATTACACAGGAAAGTCTAAGAAAGGAAAACATTTAGTGTAGACCAAAGACTCACCAGGCATGTGTCCATTGGGGAAGCCAGGATTCTCCATGTGTCTCTTCTTGAGGTCAAAGAGTGACTCCTGGGAGGGGGACATCGTCATGAAGTCTGAGGCTCGTTTGGGCGGACGTCCGGGCCTGGAGCTGGAGGTGAGCACAAAACAGTACACGATAAACACACCGTCAGGGTTAGTAAGGAAGGGGACCCAGGCAACGACTAAAATGGGAAGTACAGGAGACAGACAGTTTGGGGTAGTAACTAAGATGAGTGTGAGATATGGAATGAGAAGAAGCAGTAGGAAGAAAGACCCAGGAAGAGGAGGAGAAAGTTGGGTAAAAGGAAGATGACCCAGACAACAGCAAATATTGGAGTTGGTCAATTTTCTGCACGGTGTAAAACCTCTCGAGGAAAACTAATGGAAAGACAACACTTGCATTGAAAAGACTTACATACATAGAAACACAAGCCAAAAGAAGACAGACAAAAACGGATGAAAGACTTACAGATTATCAGATTAAGGTAGAGGAACAGGAAAGCCAGTCGCTCAAACATATCAACAATTTTACACATATACAGTACATGTATGTGTCTTTGTGCACTGTTGCAACGAAACATTTAAGAGTGATTAAAAAATATATGCGAAAAGTTCTAGAACAGAAGCATACAATTGCACCCCTCGCAACACACACACACACACACACACACACACACACACACACACACAGAACAAAAAGAAACAATCCGAAGTTGACGGCAAATACCAGGAGAATCCAAGATGAGAGGCGCCACTGTGAAGCCACAAGTATACAGGCCACCAGTGACGTTGGGTGAGGGGGAAGAGAGCCACAAATATCCTTCACAACAATATAATAATATTTTACACCCTTGTTATTACTCCTCAGTGAACACTATAATTACATGAAGGATATTTGTACTCATTGGTGTTAGTGGGATATATTTCAGCTGTATTCACACACCTCTTTACAGAAGGTGATGAGTAGAATAGAAAAAGATTAAAGCATGCCAATAATGTTAAAAGATCAAACATCCACATTATTTATTATTATATTATTACTATACATACAACCATAATTTTTACTGTCTACAACCACGGCTGGATCTGGTTTGAGGCTTCGTAGCGCACTAAAGTCAAAAGAAACTATTTCCTACACGATCACTAGTATCTCATTGATATATTTTTACTATGATATATGAAACTCAAGCTGGATAATTCGTGAGGCTTCATAACTGAATAGAATACTAATAAAATTGTTAGTAGTGTGTATATATATACATATATATATATAAAAAAAAAACTACCCGGAACTTCTTACAAAAATTCGCCTTATATTCTAATAATACTGTACATTTTTATTAAGATTTTATGCAACTCCGGCTGCATCATTCTTGAGACTTGGTAACGCACCAGAGTCAATAAAAATTTACGATGCACACAAGAAAAACTACACGAGGCACCAGAAATCGTCCATGAATAAGTAAGGGAGTAGCGAAGGAACAGAAGGAGGAGGAGGAGGAGGAAGGAGGACCCATCCGCTGCTTACAGTGATGAATAACCGCTTGGTGAATCCTTATATTGTTGCCCAGTTTTCAATCTAAGAACGATTCATCAGTAATCAATTGAGGGCGTCTTGGGTGTACAAACTCTAATATGTTGAGGTCATTACTCTGCCACAAGCCACGCCCACCTGCATGCAATACCTCCACTACCCTCCCACATCATCCCACCCCTCCCAATCCTCCATCTCTTTACCTACTCCCTCCTCCCCCTCAGTTCTTGCCCCCCCTTCTCTTTCTCCCCCTCACCTCCTTCCCCCGTCTAGTCCTTCTCTCCTCTCATTCTCCTCCTCATCTCCTGTTCACCTTCTCTTTCCCCTCCTAACCCTTTATTTTAATTCAATAATGTAAAACTAGTACCAGGCCATATAGGGACTTTGGTACTCTACCCCCTTAGGTCCACACAGTATCTCTTTGCAGTCGACACCCAAACCTGCAATTCTCATCCCTTCCTCCTCCTCCTCCTCCTCTTTCTCCACCTTACGCCTCTTTCTGTCTACCCGTCCACCTCTCTACATTACACCCACCACCACCACTACCTCTCTTCTGCTGTCTACACACCTCTTTGCACTACATTCACCACCTCTCTTCTGCTGTCTACCCACCACCGACTTCGCCTCATTCACCCGACTGACAACATGCTGGAGATTTATGAGTAGCTTGGTATGTGAGAGAGGTTCAGGGACTCATGTTCGGCCGGCCACCTCCATTACTATACAAGGGGTCTGTCCTGTCGCATGTTTCCAACGCACAACCAGTTTTCTCTTATATTTTCTTATGGTTTCAATGTGTCCCTTACTCGAATTATTTTTTTCTAGACTCATAAACAGTATATATATACGTGGAATCTGGCTACGAAAAAAATAAAACGTGAGTGGTGTCGAAGTAAAAAGATAATTTGCATGGTTCTAAGAAAGTTGGAGTTCTACTGATTACCTAAAACTGCTTGACGAGACAAACTACAAAAGCTGCCGTTGAGGGAGTGGCAGTAGCAGTAGTAGTCCCGGTTGTCGTCATTTTACATCATAACAAATAGAGCTCCGGGAATCATGTCATTAATAATTCTTGTCTCAATCGATGCCGAGTGTGACAAAAAAAAAAATGTAAGCGGCGCGTGGTTTTCATGACGTATAATGCACGGGATCAATACTGTAATACCGTACGTGAGTTGGTTGGTTGGTTGGTGTTCCTGTGTGTCTCAGTCATACGTGGCTTGCTTCTCCAGTCACGCACAATAGTCCTACAACGCCTCTGAATGGAACGGCCTCGAGATGAAAAAAAAAAAAAAAAAAAAAGCGAAACTATAGCTATTGGTGACTTTAATAATATCTGGTTTACAAGATTCTCTCAAATGGCTCCCTTTCATTCACCCGGTGTAGGACTTTTGATGGTGACTGTACCACTACCACATGCACCGTACCGTACCCGTGTCGCCGGCCATGATCGATCCGCTACTGACGCCCTTCCAGACACTCTTCCAGAAACCACAATATAACTACCATAAGTATACCCGTCAACAGGAGACACGGTATTTGTATAGTATGTGAAATAACACAGCCATCCATCAGAATCCCTGCACCAATGTGGGCAACGGGAGAGACGGAGAGAAATGTCAGACTCAATTTCTCAGGGTATTATCACTCCTAAATAGTCAGGTGTATTTCTAAAACTCGAGTCAGAGTCAGAGAGAAAAATGTCAGACTCAACTTCTCAGGATATTATCACTCCTATAAAGTCAGGTGTATTTCTAAAACTCGAGTCAGAGAGAAATGTCAGACTCAACTTCTCAGGATATTATCACTCCTAAATAGTCAGGTGTATTTCTAAAACTCGAGTCAGAGAGAAATGTCAGACTCAACTTCTCAGAATATTATCACTCCTAAATAGTCAGGTGTATTTCTAAAACTCGAGTCAGAGAGAAATGTCAGACTCAACTTCTCAGGATATTATCACTCCTAAATAGTCAGGTGTATTTCTAAAACTCGAGTATCCCTGAACCAGTGTATCTGAAACAATTTACACATATATTTATTTCTATCAACAGATGTTTCGGATTTATTTGTTTAGAGTAACGGGGCTTCATGGACTACGCTTGAGTTTTGTTTTAGTCTGTACAATGATGATTAAAAAGGAAATTACACCTCCAAAGAAACCCTCCTATCCTATATCAGTACCCAAGACAATCTCATACCTCCCTTCAACTGTTCCTCCTATCCTTCTTTCTCCTTTGTAGTTGCTTTTCCTCCTCCCTATCTCCTACTCCCTTTCCCTCATCTCTGTCTCCTTTTCCCGTGTGTTACCAAGTCTTTTTAGCCAAGCATATAGCCAGCCTTCTTCCTTTCCCTCATCTCTGTCTCCTTTTCCCGTGTGTTACAAGTCTTTCTAGCCAAGCATATAGCCTTCTTAATTTCCCTCCTCTCTGTCTCCTTTTCCCGTGTGTTACAAGTCTTTCTAGCCAAGCATAGCCTTCTTCCTTTCCCTCATCTCTGTCTCCTTTTTCCGTGTGTTACAAGTCTTTCTAGCCAAGCATATAGCCTTCTTCCTTTCCCCTATGGATGTTCTGCCAGTGGGAGGAGGAGCATCTGTAACAACACGACCACCTGAGGGATCCGTAGCGAGTGAGATAACAAGCGGGACTAACACGGCCCTTACACCACAATGGCCAGTCCTACACTCGACACCCGTGGTTAATGAAGGAAAGGGTGGTCACGGCCCCTCCACCTCCTACCACTTGTGTATAATATCTTCATTTACATCTTTATCTATACATTTACTTAACCCTTCTACGTGCTATCCAACTTGTTTTTCTAATAATTCACTTCGCATTCCTACACTTCGTTTCTCACAGTAAACAGCGTATAGTAATGCCCATATACACAGTTCTTTGTAGTTCTTAAATCCTTACACCAGGATCAGGATTTATTTTTTCCCGAAAGAAGAAGCAGGTACACGTTTCTACTCTGGTGAAACTTTCCTAAAGTTTTCCACTCCTTTTGTATTAAATCTATGGACTTCTCTGGTCGGTACAGGGTAACCAATAACCATATAATTGACTAATTTTTATATTAACATGCATAAACATTTACTTATTTACAATTATGTTACATACGGTATACGAAAGCATTCCTGTTCTATAAGATAAATCCTTTGCTCAGCAGCGTACAAATCAAGGCAATAAACAGCCACCTAATTCACCATCATTATTGACGTGATCGAGTGAGCTACTCCACCTCCCCCAACTCAACCCACCCACCCTGCTCATCCCACCAGCAGCTTTCCCCTCTCACCCTCTCCCTCTTGTCGCCCCCCCCCCACACCCCAAAATGCTCTACCATCCCTACTCATCCCTCCAGCCTCCCACTCCCACCGCTACCTTTTCACCCTTGTCCATCCCCCCCCCCCCATCCTCCACCTGCTCTACCACTGTACCTCTTAAGTTCTCCTCCAAACATTGTCTCCTTCCCAGCTTCCCTCTCCAGTTCTCTGCCGACTTACTCCTCCCTTCCTTCTCTCACAATCCACCCCAACTCCTCCCTCACCCACTCACCCATCCTACTTCCCCTACTCTACCCCACCTCCTTCCTCTTCCCTCCCCCTCTCCTGTCCTCCCTCCCCACCTCCCCCTCCCTCCCACCACCACCTACACTGTCCTACAGTATCTGGGCAACTCATTGTTACCACACAATTTTCTCACAGGTCGTAACTCGCTTAAATACAGTTGTGGCGGCATTAGTCAGGCCGCCACTCCCCGCCACACACTAGCCGCCACTCCCCGCCACACACTAGCCGCCACACCCAGCCACCACACCCCGCCACACACTAGCCACCACACCCAGCCACACACTAGCCACCACTCCCCGCCACACCCAGCCACACACTCCCCGCCACACACTAGCCGCCACTCCCCGCCACACACTAGCCGCCACTCTCCGCCAAACCCAAGCCGCCACTTTACCCAGCCATTGAGATAAAAAGTCACAACTCTGCATTCTTGAAAACTTACTACCGACAACTTTTTTAAGACAGACGCGTGATTTATTATAATTTATTACACAGCATTGATATCTTTAGCGGCATAGCCTACTCTGTTGAAGGTATATTGGAGGGCTACCGATTCCTCCACACTACGCCACGAAACTGAGTGCTTCAATAAATGAGTCTGGGGTTCTATTTCGTAGCAATGTATGGAGGGCTACGTAGACTCCAGTTCAATCCAAATAAATTATTCCCTATTTTAATAACACGCATATGAAAAAAATATTATAAATTAACTCCCTGGTCTATAGTCAATAAGGATATGGTGAAATGTATCTACGATCATGAAGTCTTGTAGAGGAATCCAGTGATGATGATAGATACAGTAGGTTACTTTCTGAATTATATGAGAACATCTGTCTTATTTATATCATTATTTATGGGCTTGATGACGACATGAATCCATTGGTGGTATTTATTGTAGATGTATTACCTTTCAAAGTCAGTGCAAATTGTTCTTTATACATCATCATCATCAACCGAAATTTACAACCATTGCACATAATGTATTTATAACAGTAAAACCACAGACATCCACGGATTCATTATCATTGTATATCATGTTAAGGACCCTGTGATCGTGTATGAATATTGGAGGCTTCTGATTCCTCCTGACCATGCTACGAAACAAGCTCCTTCCATATAGGTGGTGTTTCGTGGCAATATTTGAAGGACTCTGATATCTCCAATTTTCTGACTACAATACAGGGTCCCTTAAATCTCCAAGTTTCACCCACCCACCCACCCTGGCCCTAGTGATACAATTAACGTCAGGCCCTCCGTCACAGAACAGCCCTATTTCCCGGCCCCCAAACCCCAGCCCCAGCCCCCACCCCATCTCCAGCCCCTAGTCCCATTCTCATCATTGCAAATCCCCTCTTTTGCCTTTGGTTTTATCCACGTCCAATATAACAGTAACCCCCCACTCAATATACCAATTACAGAATCATAGCAAGCCTCTCACGTTGTCACACTATCCATTCTCTGTCCAACCTAGTCCAACCCTATCTTCTTCTTCTTCTTTTTTCACATGTTGAATCTTGTATGTATTCCCCTCACCACGCTCAATCATAATATGGACTCCGCCCCTTCTCATCCCATCCAAACCCCATCCATGTCCATCCCCAACCATCTAAGGACCCCCTCCCTCCCTCCCTCCCTCTTCCTCGCCAGCCAAGCAGGGAACCAACCACCAGTCATCCCCCAACACGTAGGCTATGAACCATTCGCCTCCTCTTCCCACAATTCGCCAAAACTACTGAAGGAGGTGCTTCTGTGGCCACAAGTAAAGAAAGCTATTACAGGCAGGCATCTCGGCGACCACAATTGCACTCTTGGTCGAGGCTGATGGAGACAGAAAATCCCATGAACGGCAGGTGTTGGCTGGGAAAATGACTCTCTACAGGGAATTCCAATAAAAGATACTGATTTTACGTACAGTCGCCAACAACAGTAACATATAATTGCAAATAAACCGAGGCCAAATTATTGAATGAATCTCACACAGTGTTTGTCTATGTTTGCTTTCTCTTCACACACACACACACACACACACACACACAATGGATTCCACCACGACAGTTTGTTAAAAGTAATATACAACTAAAGGTGTGAGATTTAGCCTCACGTTGGGTCAGGGGTAGCAAGTTGCATGACCCCGCCCTCAACTCAGCCTAAACACTACACCCACTGACAAAGCCCTGACAAGAGAGAAACGGACCTCACTTTGCACCTCGACTGAATTACCTTTATTATACTGTAGGACCCAATTTGTGGGAGCAGAGTATAATGCATATTACCCACACGCAACACCACCACCACCACCACCAGTACCAACACCGCCACCACAACCATTACCACTATTACCACCACCAGTACCACAACTACCACCACCACTATCACTACCACCAACACCGCTACCACTACCATTACCACTATACCACCACCAGTACCACTAGTGACGGTAGTACTCCACTACCACCACCACCTCTATCACCAGTGCCAACACCTCCACCACAATCACCACCACCACCACCACCTCCACCACTATCACTGCCACTTCTTCGTTGTCCAGTTCAAAGACACTAATCTGTAGTTCACGGTCGGTCACACACACTGTCTTAAAGGATTATCCCTTCTTCTATACTGATAATTCTAATCCCTCCTGATGGTTGGTTTAGTCTCGTAATATAATCACTTTAATTCCCTGTCACAGTAACTTCAGCTCTTGTTGTTTCGCTGTTTGTCATTCCTTCATACGATGCGAGGAAACAGACCACTTTATCTTATGCATATGGAGCCTGCTTGTTGCTTGGAGTACTTTGGAGGAATCAGGTGCTCCAAGTTTACGAACACCCTATCTCCCCATTAAAAACAGATGAAAATTTTCACCCATATATTTTTTACTCCAAAGCAACTAATTCCTCCATACTATTCCAAGAAACAGGTTACTTTAATTTAGTTGCTTTGGTCTGTTGCTCATCATAGTTTGGAGGAACCGGCAGACTATATTGCCTCCATAATGCAGCATCCAATGTTTGTCTGATTCAATAACTGACACAAAACGATTTAATTGGTCACGGGAAATCCCTTAACAAGATACTCGCAGTCACACATAGAATCCCTCGTTTAATAATTATCACACAGTTGTTCAAGAGTTCAATAATGCTAACGATATGCAATGTATTAAATAAACACACGTACAATACCTCAATTAAAAGTATACAGCCTACTCTTAATAATTGTCAATCGATACCTAATGGGATCGTTGGAGTCACGCATCATTATTATCACCGGTGTTGTCCTTCGGTGTCCCATCTCCTTCACTCCTTAAACTCTCGTATCAGCAGGATATACGCACGACAAGGTTCTCATTATCTTTAAATTACATTCGATTTATGCGACGTGGACCCAGCCTGGCCTCATCTATCATTGGTCTGCCTGCTGCTTATACTACTTGCTGTGTGTGTGTGTGTGTGTGCGACATGTGGAGGTCACTCGGCTGCATGTCTCGTTCGTATTCTCTGTGTCTTTGTTGTCTGTCGTTCTGGTCTCCGTTTGTCAAAAAAAGAAAAGAAAAATAAAGAAATGTTGTATTCTTCTGTCGCCTTTCTGGTATGCTGGTAAACTTTTCTAATAATGTTGTTGTGGATGAGACGTGATTATTTCTTCGGTCTGACTGTAAACCATTCATGATGATAACAGTCAGAGAAAATACACAAGTCTCATTCTCGACAATATGATACTCAAAGTTCAAGATCATACCAGTGAGGAAACAAAAGAGTAATTAATATCTTCTTTCTACAATTATATATGAGTAAGGGATCTGTTTCGTATTGCGGAGTGTGGAAGAGTCAGTCGTCCTCTAATTAAATGATTCCCTTAAGGGGGCCATGATAGTATTGCCGAATTTTTGGAGTCTGTTGATTCATCCACACTGAGCCATAAAACAAGAAGTGAATCCGTTTCGTGACATAATTTAGAGGAATAGGTAGCAACTGTTAATTTCTCGTTCACAATACATGGTCCCCTTGAGAAGAAGTACAAAACACATTATCAGAATAAGAAAACATAAAAGATGGCCCGGTATAACAACGAAACGATCTTACCAACACTTTACTCCACGTCTGGCACTAAACTCCAATACCAGACCAACGCCATTTACACGCAACGCCGGCTGTATATGACGTCATCCACCCATCCCATCACACAAGCGGATATGCAAAATGGTACGTAATAATATGTGAGGTCCCGCCGTGCAGTGCTGTCTGGCGGGATGGATAGATGGCCTTAGATTGCTAGCTTTATTGTTTTGATACGAAATGGATAAAGGCTGTTCTACATAACTGACACGGAGGGACCCGAGGACTTCAAGGGAGGACACACGTATCAAAATGTTTTACTATGTCTTCACTCTTTACACGAACCTTTCTGACGAACACCTCTGATGACTAATAGTGGACAATAATCGGGACATCAGCTACATACAGCGTTCGTTTAGGGAACCATCGAGCCCCACATACGCGATTGTTTTATTGTTTTGTTTTTTTCGTGTAGAGCACATCCTCTAAAAAAGGTTTAAGAGATTTAGTGCCAGACGTAGAGTGCATAATATCAAGTGCCAGACGTAGAGTGTATAATATCAAGTGACAGGTATGAGTTGTATAAATTAAAGTGCCAGACATAAGGTGTATAATTTAAAGTGCCAGACATAAAGTGTATAATATAAAGTGACAAATATGAAGTGTGCCAGATGCGGTGCCAGCAGTAAGTATAGCCAAGGCAGGAGAGACGACCCTGAAACAAAATCAATGCTGCTAAATCCAAGGAAGGTATCGTGGTACCAGGACGCTCGACAAACAGTTTCTATGCATGTGATCGTTTGAGGATACTAATGGTCACAATGCATGCTTCCTTCCCGTGCAAATCGTAGTCACATGGCAACCCTGTCATGTCCAGTCAGGTTACAACTCCTAATTCACATGCCACAGTTTCCTCCAGTGGCACGTCAGAAAATTCATAAGATTTAAATTTAGAGTTGGATATTTTATGTTTTCAATTTTACGAGTAAAACGTAGCAATGACAAGGCCCACTAGACGAAATATACGGTTTTTAGCCTGTAAGGAGTAATTTATTTTTCTGCGGTCTAATTGGAGGGCTACTGATTCCTCCAAGCTACATCAGGACACAGACCACCTCAATATACGAGTAGGGGAACTGTTTCGAGGCATAGTTTGGAGAGATCACTAGCCCTCATATAATGCAAATTTAAATATGCAAGTTAAATGTTATAAATCTCACAATCAAGTCTCAAAGCATGTTAGTAAGTCATAATACTATCACAATTCACAGTCCTAAGTGTACTAGGTAGTCACAAGTTGTACCTAACATGCTTAGATTAACGCCAAACGGATCATTATGAAACAAGAACACCCTCGTCGTCCAAAAGCAAAGTGTCAATAACAAAGTAGTCCCCTCCTTCCTTCCCTCGACCCCCTCGCCTCGCTGGCCAGACGAATGGCACGTATACACTATATAGTTCGGTCACACGTCACCCAGATCAAGTGTAGAAACTCACGCATGTGTCGCCGGCGACCGTAAATTCTGTCCACACTCTCTCTAATCAGCAGAAATACAACAAGTAACGAGCCGCCACAACTCGTGCACACCCCGTCATTTCCACCAAAGCAAACGACACAAACGGAACGACACACAGTTGTAACGACCAAGGCATTCCGTGACCCGCCCAGTTGCCATGTTGTCTGTATGTCCTTCAAGCTAAAGGGGGACATGGTCTTGTTGTTGAAATGGAGTAGACAGATTCCCCCAAACTATGCTACAAAACTGGATACATAATGTTAGAAGGTGTTTCATGAAAAATTTTGGGGGAACCAGAAGCATTCAATTAGTCCACAATTCATGGCCACCTCAAATGTCCGACTTGTTACCATTTGTATTTTTTTCTTATACACGTAAGGAAGAGATCAAGGACTTATGCAGCCATGAACAACACGACTCTGGAATCTCCGTAAATACATTTAGAGCCATTCTGTGTAAACGACGATGGACTTTTGTTTATATAAATATTTGCATAGTTTCTCATAGCTACAATGACTTGGCTACCCAGTAAAAAAAAAAAAAAAAAGGAAACTATACAAAATACCAGGAATTCGTGAACTCGTCGTGATGAAGAATTATTATAGACCAAAGAAAATTCACCCACCTACACGATCCTACTACTCCCAAAATACAAACGCATGCAAATTCAGACGAGAAGCCAATTTTCCTTATTCCACTCCTTTCACTGACCGTCATAACTCACGGGATTACAGAGTGGCTCGGGAAAGGAAGATACCAGTAGTCCGTCAGCCGTGATCCACTGGCACTGGGAGGGTCAAAGAGGCAGCAGGGAACCATTACAGTCGTCCAATGTTTCTCAAAGTACAGGGAAAAATATATAGCTCTCCATGTCCTCTTATCAGGCACGATGTTCAAACCCATTCTATCTTATTGTGGCTCGTTGTGATTAGAGATATAACAGTATTATTATTTATGGGTAAAGGCATGATTGCACTCTCATGGATATGCCTGGAAAAATTAAGAACGAAACCTAACCGAAGAATGTCGATACTCAACCTCCTCTTCACAGCTTTGGTGATGAACAAAGAGACAGTTACGTGAAAAATAATGTAATAATGTAAAAAATAAGTAATGAACACCTTGACTTACATAATATTATCTTTATTCAACCCATATATCATACAAGACGAATATCATTTACTAGTCAGTGACGGTCTGGCGCAAGAAGAAAGACGACACATAACATAATACTGTATAGCCGCAACTGTCCATCCATCACCACCACCAAGGTATTCCACGAACTGATTGTCTGTGTGGGCAGCTGGAATTCGCAATAACATTCGTGCTGTAGAGTATATAGGGAGGGCGTGGCTGGTTCCTGTTTTCTTCCAAGCAAGTCACACAAACTCTACCATAGGAGTGTACTATCAAAGACAAAACTCGTGTCGCTCGCTGTCTTGTCCAATGATTAAATATAACTTGTGAAACATAATGAAACCCTCACCACGCACAGTAACGTTCATGTCCAGTATGTTTAGCCTTCTACCATATATTTTCACCAGATTTCACCACACGAGTTTTGTCTTTGATGGTACGGTACAGTGGGCGTCAATAGTCGTGTCGTGATATTTGTTATTGATTGTTTTTTTTTTTTTTTTTTTTTTGGCGGGATACAAACTTTGGCAAACCAATAAATCGAAACCAACCAATCGTGTCGTAAAGTAAAGTTAAAACATAAGTTGATGGGCTCAATGTTTGGTATAATCTGCACTGTGTCATAATGGGTCTTTCATAATTGTTCTGGTGTTTCAGTTCACGAGCCTGTGAAGCTTAATATAAGGACCGTATATCGTGGTACATGTCTTGCTATATAAGGCGACACTGTTTTTGTTGGTGTCTGTACAAGTGATGTAAACAAATAATAGTGAACTTTACAAGGTCATCTTCAAACTCAGTAAGCATACTTTGCTTAGATATACATTTTAAGAGAAGTTTTAGTCCTCTTTTAAAACAGCTTAATAACTGCAGTTTCCAGACGGGACAAACAACTTCAGGTGACATGGCACAGTCGGGGACATAAGCTGCTTCTTGTCTGTCTATTTAATGAACTGTGATGATAATGAAATCTTGAAGCTTATGATGCTGTAATCAAACCCATTCACATATATAGTTACGAACACAATAGTACACAAGTGTTTTGCCCTTCCATATACATCAATATTATTGTCACTAACGCATTATTACTGGACTCAATGCAGGGCACGACTTATGTCAATGACTGTACAAGCCTCCTCCATGTTGTCGAGGACCACTTGGCTTGCCTCGGCCTCCACCCAGTGAGGGAGGGAGTAGGGAGGGAGAGAGAGACACAGGCCGCCTCCCACACCAAAGGCCTGCATGTGGTACCATTCAGTTGGTGTTTCCAAGGCCGACAGTGTATAAATAAGCGTCAATATTCGTGTTCCGGTTTTGTCAGAATATAAATAAATGTAAATTGTAAAACATGATAACCTAACCTATACATACACGACGGGCTTCTTGTCTTTAGTTTTCCCTGTTGTTTTCCTCCGTTAGTCGTCAGAGGAGTCGGAATGGTTTGCTAGAGGAAAGTACCAGAGTATTTTTTCATTTCATTGTATGTACAGTCTGCCAATAATGTATCTTCCCTAATGGAAAAGCTAGCCATACTTACTATTAATACTACTGTACTCATCCAATGTTATTTAGTATATATTGGAACTTTTAAAATTGGTAGTGTATACATATATATTCTCTCTCTCTCTCTCTCTCTCTCTCTCTCTCTCTCTCTCTCTCTCTCTCTCTCTCTCTCTCTCTCTCTCTCTCTCTCTCTCTCTCTCTCGTGTGTGTGTGTGTGTGTGTCCCATCCATTTATTTTCTCTATACAATATAATCACCCCAGTGAACAAAAGCAAAAACAAAACAAAACAAAACGATCTAACTACAAACAACCGGGAAGGACCATGCAGCTGCCACAGAAGGAACTTAGGAACAGAAAGTCATTAATTAAGGTAGTTACTATGTAAATGGAAGACGCCGTTTAAGGGGAAAATTTGATGTTGATAAATCTGGAGCAACTGAATCCTCCAAACTATTTCAACCAACAGAACACCCTTATTTTAGTTCATCTGGTCCCGTTTCCTGGCATACTTTGGAGGAATCAAGGCACTCCAATGTAACCAAAAAGAATTATATACCACCTTAAAGTGACTGCTGTATTCCAACGTGGCAAACCAGGGCCTACAAACACATTTACCTTTATCGCGACAAATTACCTAACTGAGCTTCATTCTACCCAAGGACTGCATTATCCCAAAGGCGTTCGAACGTTCTGGGTAAAGGGATTTTTTTTATTATTGTTTTATGAAAATCTAAGTTATTTATATCACTTCAGTAACAATAACAGTACTAAAGTTCAGAGAGACACTATGGAATTAAAGTTTTATAAGGCGGAGAGAGAGAGAGAGAGAGAGAGAGAGAGAGAGAGAGAGAGAGAGAGAGAGATGAGGGCCAGTTCTGTTCCACTCGATTTAATTTACAAGCAGGGAAGATATGAGTTGTACCCTGCTCACCTCCCTTCCCTTCCCCACCCCTCCCTTCCCTTCCCTTCCCCTCCCTTCCTTTCATCCATCCTGCATCCTTCTCTCACCATTTTATCCTCCATTACTCCCCAAGTTTATCATCATCTCTTTTTTTTTTTCCTTTCCTTTCCTCTCCTTTCGTCACTGTCCACCCCGAACCATTCTCTCTATTTCATCCTTCATCCTGGACTTTCTCATTTCATCCTTCATTTTGGACCTTCTCATTTCATCCTCCACCCCGAACCATTCTCTCTATTTCATCCTTCATCCTGGACTTTCTCATTTCATCCTTCATCTTGGACCTTCTCATTTCATCCTTCATCCTGGACCTTCTCATTTCATTCTTCATCCTGTCCCTTCTCATTTCATCCTTCATCTTGGACCTTCTCATTTCATCCTTCATCCTGGACCTTCTCATTTCATCCTTCATCCTGGACCTTCTCATTTCATCCTTCATCTTGGGCCTTCTCATGCATCCTTCATTAGGTTACTTAGCATTGTATAATTATTCTCTCTGTTCATTGGCCACTGCTCATCAATCTTCACTCGATCTCAACCTTACTCACTTCTTCCCAGTCATTTTAATTATCCGTCGTCATTCCTTTTTTTTTGTACATATTTCATCCTCATTATTTTTCCCTTTCTCTTTAATTAAAATATATGTACACGTCCTACCTATCTATCTCAACTCGACTACCTCTCTTCGTCTCACCCTTCGTCGTTTCTCCTCGTCCCACTAAACCCAGTATAAGACACCTCATAAAATCCTAGGAACCCTATACCTCACCTCGCCTCACCTCCTTTTGCCTTGGTACATACATCTTCAAACCTAACCTAATTAAATCTATCCTATGCTAATCTAACCTTACCTACCCTAACTCAACCAACCCATTCCAATTAACCCATCACACCTCACCTTGCCCCTTTTATTCTAACCTAACCAAATGTAATCTATACTAACTTAAATTTTATCTAACCTAACCTAACCTAATCAAATGTAATCTATACTAATTTAAATTTTATCCAACCTAACCTAACCAAATGTAATCTATACACACTTAAATTTTATCTAACCTAACCTAACCTAACCTAACCTAATCCAACCCAACCGAACCTCGCCTCATCCCAACTCCTACCACTTCACCCGATCCATCTCCGTCTCTCTCTTCCCCTTGTCTCATCCAGGACGCGACTCTTCCCCTCCTACCTTGTATGAAACGCATTCCAGAATCAAAGTGGTTGTAGCAATAATCTTAACTATTTCATAACTTTACCCAGTGGTCACTCTTTCCAACAGTTTTACGAGTGGCGGGAAGGAGGAGGAGGAGGTGGAGGAGGAGGAGGAGGAGAAGGAGGGGGAAGGAGGGGGAAGGAAAAGGAGGAGGAGGGGCGAGGTATATAGGGTGGAGAAATGAAGGTATAGGGTCGAGGGAGGAGCCAGAGAGGATATGATCGGGTCAGGGGAGATGGGGAGTTTTTTAAAAGTTTGGTGTACATTGAATGCCTGGATTATTGGATGTCTTATGTTCACCGTTATTATATTTAATATTGTGAAAGCTGCCAACGCGTGCTGCCCCTCGCCTGCCCCGTCTTTCACCCATAAAGATTTATATTCTGTCTAGATGATAAATTCGTCAGGAGTTCAGGACTCCTCATAAATGAAGTTTAATGGAAGATGATAACGTGAAAATCGTTTTATACATTAACTCGAAAATTGATCTATCGTGCAGTACACTATAAAGTATTATCCTCGATTAAAAATGGAAACCGTTAATATTGTTTAAAATTCTGTTCTTAAGACTTCAGATGGTCATTATAATTATCTCCTGTTAACCGTAAACCCTTAACTCTAATACCACTGTTCTTTCCCACCCTGTATTTCATTCCTTGGCCCCTCCCTATACATAGCCCACACCTTCCTCTAAACTCCAACATTCATACATTACTTCTTTTTTCCCTTATTCTAACCTCTATCATATTACCATCCCTATTCCCCTAAACATGTTCGGATTGTTCGGATAGGATTTCCAGTCTGTATCTGCCCTTAGTGGAGAGAACTCGTCTTGAAGTGGACTATAATGAATTATACATTTCTCATTTTTTTTTTCTGTTTCCCTTCCTCATCCCCGTACGTCCACCCCATCCACACCTCCCTCCTCATTACCTCATACTTCTCCCTCCCTACCCTCTGCTCTGCCCAATACCCCTCCCTCCATACCCCCGTCCTCACTAGCTACCTCATACCTCTCCCTCCCTACCCTCTGCTCTTCCCAGTACCCCTCCCTCCATTCCTCCGTCCTCACTACCTCATACCTCTCCCTCCCTACCCTCTGCTCTTCCCAGTACCCCTCCCTCCATACCTCCGTCCTCACTAGCTACCTCATACCTCTCCCTCCCTACCCTCTGCTCTTCCCAGTACCCCTCCCTCCATTCCTCCGTCCTCACTAGCTACCTCATACCTCTCCCTCCCTACCCTCTGCTCTTCCCAGTACCCCTCCCTCCATTCCTCCGTCGTCACTAGCTACCTCATACCTCTCCCTCCCTACCCTCTGCTCTTCCCAGTACCCCTCCCTCCAATCGTCCGTCCTCACTACCTCATACCTCTCCCTCCCTACTACTTATAATAATCTGTACGCCTTGATACCCACAGCAAAAATACATTCTCTCTTCACTGATATCAATACCACGAATAACTGAGGGTGAGTTTTTGTGCAATCAACAAGACTCAACCATGGATGCAGAATATCAAACTCTTTTCCACTTTGGTAACGCAGGAGGGATCAGTGTTTAATTAAAGGCTCTCCTCAAGATTTGCTCATGCACTCAGACAACCTTCACAAGAGTCAAAAGGAGACACCGTCATAAATGTTGATCAATCATGAACAGTCGTGGGCAAAAATTCCATCCACCCCATGCAGCCTCCTCTTGTGTCTGATTGTCAATTTTGAGATAATTCTATAGTGTGACGAGTGAATACGAAATAATAAAATAAAAAGCATTAGGAAGTTGTTGAATCGTAGTGTTTGCGTGGCGTGTAGCAGTAGAGGTGACAAAAATTTATTCCCGACACGAATATTATGAATCTCGGAGCTCACCATCAGAGAGGAGAGACGATCGGACTCTTGCTCGTTACTGTACAATATCATGCTTGAATAATTTGCCCAACTAGTTCTCAGGATCAACTCTTGCCAAGTACAAGCAACGCAGGTGCACCAGAACTTGGCTGAGTGTAGTCAAATCCACTTAATCCTTAGGTAAGTTTGAGTATGGAAGGTTTGGCTCTGGTTGTGTGGAGGTTAGTCGTGATTTCCATGTACACATAACAATCGGTAAAGCAATGGTTAGCAGTGGTCTCTTTGTTCCCTTATCACATACTTATTACTAATATTATAGTTCAGGAACTTTAGTCTTAGTGAATTTTTTTTTGCCAATATTTCATATCACCAGGCTAAGAATGATAAATATATTTCACAATAATTTTCAGCATCGTCTTTCTTGGTGAAAATTGCATCCACACCCGAATACTAATGAGCAGAAAATAATATGAAAAAGTGGCAATTTCTTGTACTTAGCTGGATGAATTTAGATTACACGACTAAGTACTCTTACATGACCCTTCCCACACATACCACTTTACCGAGGCATGGGAAGGGGGCGTGTATGGGGGGAAGAAGGGTGCGTGTATGGGGGAAGAAGAGGATGGAAAGGGGGTGTGTATGGGGGGAAGAAGAGGATGGAAAGGGGGTGTGTATGGGGGGAAGAAGAGGATGGAAAGGGGGCGTGTATGGGGGGGAAGAAGAGTCATGGGAAGAAGGGGGTATGTATGGGGGGAAGAAGAGATGGGAAGGGGACGTGTATGGGGGGGAAGAAGAGGCATGGGAAGAAGGGGGCGTGTATGGGGGGGAAGAAGAGTCATGGGAAGGGGGCGTATATAGGAGGGGGGGGGGAGAGAGAAGACACGGTGGAGATGCACTCGTGAAGAGATTCTCTTTCTAAATTTACGACGTGAATACTAATCCTCAAAAAATCCACCCCAGACAAACTACTTCATACGGACCTGCTACCCATAACTCTGTCCAGCCTGGCCGCCTCGCTCCTCATTAAATGGGATACTCACTAGTGGTGGTAAAGAAGGAGGGCTAATGTATCCTCCAAACTACACCAGCCAGCTAACAGACCCCCAACCTCATGTCTATATACCAGCAGTGGTGGGATCTGTTTTGTTGCCTAGTTAGTTTGGAGGCATCCGTCTGCCACCACTAATCTGACCACAAGAGAAGGGATCCCCATAATGGATTCCCAGGTTCCTTCCCACAACCCCTTCCTCCAGACTGGGATAATAAAGCTCGAATATATTTACTGTAGTGACTGAGCCGCCACCTCCGCCCTTCCCTCCTATATTATAACAAGTCCACCTATACGGGTACAGTCAGGGTAAGTAAGAAAATATTATAGAACAGTGGAGTGAGTGTTAGTCTTTTACCTTATTCTTCTTCCCAATACTGTACATACCTACCTTCACCCGTCTCAATAGACAATGGAGAAGACTTTTGTGGTAGGTCATGTGTGTTTGAGAGAGAGAGAGAGAGAGAGAGAGAGAGAGAGAGAGAGTGGAGCGACCGTCCAGAGCTAAGTACACAATTCATCACGTGAATGTAAAAAGGAAAATGGTTGGGTAGGGCCACTTTAGCATAAATTACACCACCAGATTTTTGTTCGGCCATTAGAATTAGCATTTCAGATGAGGAGTGGAGATGTAATAAGTTAATCTTACATATCGTAGGTCACACGAAGCTGGCCCCTTCCTAGATGCCAACTGACCTCCTACATCCATCTCTCTCTCTCTCTCTCTCTCTCTCTCTCTCTCTGCTCTCTCTCTCTCTCTCTCCTCTCTCTCTCAGGTGGAGTGAGTGGAATTGGTAAGTGATGATGGCTGAGGAGGGTGTGGATGGGGAGAGGGTGAGAAGGGGATGGGAATGAGAGAGGATAGGATGGATATGAGTGAGAAGGTCGGAAGTATATGTGGGGGTGGTGGGAAGAGGTTGGGTGTGGGTGGGGAGAGGGTGGGAAGTGGTTGGGTGGTGGGGAGAGGTTGGGTGTGGGTGGGGAGAGGGTGGGAAGTGGTTGCGTTGTGGTGGGGTGGTGAGGAGAGGGTGAGTGTGGGTGAGGGGTGCCACGAGGAGGGAGCCAGTTGATGAATTTTCCCCACATTAAAGGAGAGGGAGGGGGAGGGGGAGGGGGAAGGGGAAGGAGAGGAGAGGCCGGGGAAGGGGAAGGAGAGGAGAGGCCGGGGAAGGGGAAGGAGAGGAGAGGCCGGGGAAGGGGAAGGAGAGGAGAGACCGGGGTAAGGGGGAGGGCAGGAGAGGTGTCATTGTAGGTGAAAGATTGTATCATGTCGCTCTACAAGGTTCCACCTACTCTGATTCCTCCCCAAATAAATGTTACCAGCTCCAATGGCATAAACATCTAAGTACGTGGTAGCAAATTTACGAGCTCGGGTGTATATGAGATGAAAACAATAGTAAAAATTTCAGCAGGAAAAAAAAAAATAATAATATTAAAAATAATTCGTCTAAAGCTAGAAAATTTAATGTGGTACAATAAAGGGAATGGCGGGGGAGGATGAGGAAGGAAGTCTGTGTGTGTGTGTGTGTGTGTGTGTAAGGGGGTGCGTGTTGGAGTAGTAAGGGAGGACGTGACAGGAAGGGGAGGGAAGAGAGGTATGTGGAGGGAGGGGAGAGGAGGTGCGTGTTGAAGTAGTAGAAGGAGGAGGGGTAAGTGAGAGTGGGGAGGGGATGATAGGAGAGATGAGGGGGAGGAGTGGGGGAGAGGGAGGGAGGGCAGGGGGGAGTGGGGGAGAGGGAGGGAGGGCAGGGGGGAGTGGGGGAGAGGGAGGGAGGGCAGGGGGGAGTGGGGGAGAGGGAGGGAGGGCAGGGGGGAGTGGGGGAGAGGGAGGAAGGGCAGAGGGGAGTGGGGGAGAGGGAGGGAGGGCAGGGGGAGTGGGGGAGAGGGAGGGAGGGCAGGGGGGAGTGGGGGAGAAGGAGGGAGGGCAGGGGGGAGTGTGGGAGAGGGAGGGAGGGGTGGCAGGGGGGAAGGTGAGGGTACTAGGGAGCCTTCACAAGCACCCACTTCTCTCGTGATTTACTGCAAATATTTCGAGTA
The DNA here is from genome assembly GCA_033782935.1 of Petrolisthes cinctipes. Classification (NCBI taxonomy): domain Eukaryota; kingdom Metazoa; phylum Arthropoda; class Malacostraca; order Decapoda; family Porcellanidae; genus Petrolisthes; species Petrolisthes cinctipes. The sequence continues at coordinate 54,980 of JAWQEG010001845.1, read as the reverse complement.
ACCTTCCTTCCTTCCCTGCCTGCCTGCCTGCTTGCTTGAGTGGTACTTTTTTTCACCCCCTGCCTGCCTACATATTTATTTAGGGATTAATCAGCTGTTGGTCGTATTGGTTGCCTTCTATATTTAAGCGGCCTCATGCAAGCCTCCATTATTTAGTACTTCTGTGTCAGCTTATTCATTCATATATCCATTACTTACGGGTAGAGGCGGGGGGAAGGGAGGGGTGTTGGCATGTGGGGGAGGGGTAGGAGGGAGGGGTGGAATCGGGTGACGAGGTGGGGAGGGGTAGGAGAGATGGGTGGAATAGGGTAACGAGGTGGGGTGGGGTAGGAGAGAAGGGTGGAATAGGGTGACGAGGTTGGGAGGGGTTGGAGAGAAGGGTGGAATAGGGTAACGAGGTGGGGAGGGGTAGGAGGGAAGGGTGGAATCGGGTGACGAGGTAGGGAGGGGTAGGAGAGAAGGGTGGAATAGGGTAATGTGTTGGGAATGGATAGTGGGGAATAGGGTGACGAGGTGGGGTCGGGTTCTGGCATGTGGCGGAAGGGGTAGCGAGGGAAGGGGAGGTTGGAATAGGGTGAGGTGAGAGTAGATGAGAAATAAGGGAAATTATGGGGACGGAGAGGATGGTATTGAAGGGAAGCGATGCAGAGAGAAAGGATGGGCAAGTATGGATGGGAGGGGATTGAGAAGGATTTTAGTACAAGGGCTGATGGGAAGGTGAGATGATGGGGGATGGAGGTCAGGGTCAGGGTCAGGGCTGAGGTCACCTGCTGTTATAGTCACCAAAGGGATGTAGCTTAAATGTGTTGCCAGATATCTTGGAGGTTTTTTGGAACACTCGTAATCAAGGAAATATTATTACAGAATGAAGGGAGCTACACAACTGCCTGTCTAGCGTTCGATTCCCTGGTGGGGTAATTAGCTCAAATTTATTTCCATGCATTGCATGAGAGTAAAGGTTTCATTGCTAATGGCGGAATAACAGGGAAAATGCGACTTTGTGATTGTATTATCGTCCTACAGTAATTTCGACAACCATAAGTCAACCAACAGCAGCTCTGTCTGACGGCGACACAGCAGCAGTGGCGTGCCAGCAGCCTCGAACAACCACTACTAACCAGCAGCAGAGAGCAGGCGAGGCAAGGCGAGGGAGGCACCCGACCAGCAAATTACCCTCACAGTACAGAATACAAATATAAGGGCGGTCCGGGCCGGCCTCCTGAGGCGTACTGTGTTAATTATTACATCCTACGTTAGCTATCGCATTGTTAGAGGGTGGGGAGTCCAGCCCTAACACAGTGGTGGGCTGACCCGGCCACATAAGTCAAACTGGGCAGCGGCGGCCAAAAGCCCTGCCAACACCTGCCTTACCCCGCCTCGCCCCGCCCCGCCCCGCCCCACCACACACCACACAGGTACTGAGAGGTAGCCTAAGCCAGTAATTGGGTAGTTTATGATTAATGTATAGTGTGTTGGCTGAAAACCCTAATAATTAATCACGTAGCGATTTATGAAATTAAATCATCTGAAAATTATATGTCTACACTGCTCAGTCCTACCTACAGTCACAATTTGTGGTCTAAACAAAAACACATTCTTACTCTTACAATGTGTTTATAAGAAGTGAATTGTGTTCAAGGTCGACAAGGAACAACATAGTGGAGTCAGCAGTCGTGCACCTCCACCCTCTCAGTCACACTCTATAATTTCTTTCCAGGGATTTCTTATGGGTCTTGCCAAAGTGGGACAGTTCGAGACATTACTTTTGTCTTGAAGGGAGGATATATATTAAGATATTTTTAGAGATTATGATTCCTCCAAACTATTCCAAGCAACAGGTTACTTTTATTTTTTAGTTGATCTGATATATTTCCTCGTATAGTTTGGAGGATTTGCAAACCTCCAATGTATCTAAAGTATATAGTATACCTCCTTAAGGGGACACTCTCTTGTGGTCTAATTGGGGAAGATTTCTGATTCCTCCAAACTATGCTGTATAACAAATTTACTAGTTTACTGAGATAGTTTGGAGGAATCAGTAGTAGTAGGAGTTATAATATATAGTAGAGAAAGGAGTTAAGTAGATGGTTAGCAGCTGTATATGTAAGAGGCCTCTATTACCCCATCTGCCCTCCCTGCCAGCACAACATACCTGGGATTTCACGGCCTTACTACATGACTGACAGACTGATTCACCACCCATCACTAGCCAGGCACCTACCTCACCCTCTCACCCCAAGCACCCACCACCCGTCATTACAAGGCAACGACACTTCCTCACCTTCTCAACAGTGCTGCATTCCAGTTAAGCTACGGTAAAATGGACTTAATTGTACTGAAGGTGGAATCAAAACAGGATATACTAGTAATGTCAGCACACCTACACACTCAGCCTACATCACTGGTCCGTGTTAAGACAATTTACAAAATCTCTTCCCCATTCACAGGTACTACTGTATGTTTTTCATCTATGCCAAACTCTTCACACTCATTACATTACTACCAGATTCACTTACGTTCCTCCGTATCCACTAATTACTGATCTGCCCCGAGAAATAATGTATGTAGCCAAATAGGTGCGTTATCTAGTTGTCAAAGATTAAAAGACACGAGATTTTACACTCTACCCGACAAGACACGGTAGACACCCTGTTTAAAGTGTATATTGGGAGAAGTTATCAAATGCCCATCTGCCCCGCCCAGCCTTCACCTCCGTGGGGCAGGCGTCTCATAAGATAGCGCATGATATTACATGGGGTCAGCCTTGGGTCGGCACCAACTTAGATTTACGCTACAATTACAATGGTGATACCTGAGTTACGGACGTGGTGATAATTGGTCGAGTGAGAAGGAAGCTATACAGGAGTGAGGGAGGGAGGGAAGGAAACTATACAGGAGTGAGGGAGGGAGGGAGGGAGGGAAACGATACAGGAGTGAGGGCGGGAGGGAAACGATACAGGAGTGAGGGAGGGAGGGAAACTATACAGGAGTGAGGGAGGGAGGGAGGGAAACTATACAGGAGTGAGGGAGGGAGGGAAACTATACAGGAGTGAGGGAGGGAAGGAAACTATACAGGAGGGAGGGAGGGAGGGAAACTATACAGGAGTGAGGGAGGGAAGGAAACTATACAGGAGTGAGGGAGGGAGGGAAACTATACAGGAGTGAGGGAGGGAGGGAAACTATACAGGAGTGAGGGAGGGAGACTATACAGGAATACATAAGGAAGAAAAGGAAACTATACAGGAGTGAGGGCGGGAAGGAAACTATACAGGAATACATGAGGAAGAAAAGGAAACTATACAGGAGTGAGGGAGGGGAGCTGATCAGGAGTGTGGATGGAGGGGAGTTAGAGGGAGCATAATGAAGGGACGAGAGGGAGGGAAGCTATGGATGTGTGGGAGGAAGGCCAAGAAGTAAGAAGGAGGTGGATAATAAGGCGAGTGTGAGCTGGATGAAGGGGATGGTGACTGAGTGACTTTGGGTGGCGATGGACCATGGGAACGTATAGGCACGGTTATTACCAGCTCGAGTCAGTGGGTGCGACAAGGGAAGGAAGGAGGCCGACAGAAGGTACAACAACAACAACAACAACGGGACCAACACCATCACAACCAACAACAACAACAACACCAAAACGTCAACACAGCAGGGAGGCGCGGCGGTCAGCAGATGTAGGGTAGGAGGAGGAGCAACACACATCGTTGTAGTCCCACACAAACCCTTACACACACACATACACACTCCTCCTAACTCCTGCCGCCGGCCGTCACGTCATAACACAATAGAGACTCGTCAAAGAAACAGGTGGTGTGTGTGTGTGTGTGTGTGTGTGTGTGTGTGTGTGTGTGTGTGTGTGTGTGTGTGTCATCTCATAGATATTTTGAGCCTATCCAGCGATATCAGATCAGCGTAATATACATCTCTTCTCTGTGTGTTAATCTTCATTCCTCTTTGGCTATCTATACTATATATTTCCATGTCTAACTACCTGTAAGAATATCCAATGGCCGTCTACGTATACGATTCTCTCTGATTTATCTACCTATCTATCTATCCAATTTTCTCTTAATCTGTCAATTTTTATGTTTTGAAAATGAAACATAAAAAAATCAGAATTTGTTTATTATTGTCATTTATCATTCGCTGAAATCCAGGGAATAAACTATAATTCTATTACATGTATATTTGTCTGTCTAAAATGTGTGTGTGTGTGTGTGTGTGTGTGTGTGTGTGTGTGTGTGTGTGTGTGTGTGTGTGTGTGTGTGTGTGTGTGTGTGTGTGTGTGTGTGTGTTAGCTGGCGGAGGTGAGGCAGGGAGGTAAGTTGCGCCAGGTAATGACATGAACATATGAGTTACGGACACGACGCTACCCTTCACTGGCGGGGGCAAGAAACAGCCTTGTGGGAGCCCCGACACCATTATTATTCCCAAGTCCCTCACCATGCAGGGTTATCTACCTTTATAGGCCACCAGGCGTCATCACTTAGATCAGATTTATATTAGTTCAAGCTGCGTTAGTTTAGTTATATTTACTTCAGGTTAGGTCAGATCAGGTCAGGTTCTGTTGGTCAAGTTTGTTTTGGTTCTGGTAAAACACAATGACCGTGAACATCCTCGATCGTGGATAAAGACTTGGGAATTCTGTTGTCCTTCCCGTGTGTGGCGAAAGAAGGAGTCGGTCTGCTGCTGCTGCCGTTGTTGTTGTTGTTGTTGTTGCAGTGTGGGAGTGGAACAAGGTGCAGGATTTTATGGTGTAGGAGTTAAAGGAAAGTGGAAGGACAGCAACAAAGGATGGAAGGCAAGTCAACCCATTCCATAAAGGGGAGAGGAAAGGTTAACGAAGGAAGGCAGTGTACAGTAGGATATTAGAGACCTGCAGTGTATGGGCATTAGGGAAGGTTGTAAGGCTGTGAATGGACGATGGACAAACTTGGGGTGGGCAGTGAAAGGTGAGCAGTAGAGAGGGAAGGGAAGGGTGATGTTAGACCGTGTATAATGACTGCCGAGTTGTGTAAATCTGGAGGAGTATTTAATGAGCAAGACAGACGGTGTGTGGTCGTGAGGGAGAGTCTGGTGTGGGAGCAAGGTGTGGAAACAGCGAGAGATTCTTATGTGTGGCGGTGAGGTGAGGTGAGGTGGCAGGAGTGTGGGAGCCTGCCGTGGAATGAGATGGGAATAATGAGAGATTCTGGCGTGATGCAAAAAGGTAAACAATATGGGAGCCTGTCATATGGTAAGGTGGGAGCAGTGTGGGACAGAGCCAAGCGTGTGTTCGGTACTGCGTGAGGGAGCCTGCAGTGTGTTTGGGAGTGCGTGGGAGCAATGAGGGAGCCTGGCGTGGGGTGGTATGGGAGCAGTGATGGAGGGAAGCCTGGCGTGGGGTGGTGTGGAGTAACAGTGGCTAACCCAGGCACACCGCCGACCGATGGTCATGGGGCAGCAAAAACAGAGGTTCCCGTCCGGGTTTATGAGGGGGCCAAAGGGTAGGGGCACGCTGTCTCACATCCCTGCCTTACCTCTTTCTCCCTGCAACACACCTCTACCCTCACATTCCTGACTTGTTGCTTAGTTTTGCCTCATATCTTCTCTACCCTCACCACTCACTCACTCTCTCTCTCTCTCTCTCTCTCTCTCTCTCTCTCTCTCTCTCTCTCTCTCTCTCTTATTATGTGCCTATATGCCTGTCTCTCAGCCTCTTTGCATTCGATTCCTACCTTCACATCTCATTCATATTTGCTATGTTTATGTATATTCAAACCTCGCTATTCTATTTTCATTTATTTCTGTTATATCGGTCTGCCCAGCCTTCCACCTCTTTACCTTAACACCTTTCCCCTCTCACCTGTACTGCACCCTCACATTCCTGCTTGCCTTGTCTGTTTCTCCCTGCCCTCACACCTCTACCAGCACGTGCCTACATAGCTCACACACAAACATCAACACCCAACCACACACACACACACACACACCTAACATCAACACACACACACACACACACACACACACACCTAACATTAACACTGGTACACACACATACACATGAGCTGACAGCATGAATTTAAGGAGTGAGGGAGGAAGGTGAGGAGAACGACGAGGTGGAGAATAGATATATAGGGGAGGATGTAGCATGAAGGATAGGAGAGGAGATGAAAGGAGGTGGAAGTAAGGAGGCGAGTGAGGGATTGAGGACAGGATGCAACTCAACAATGAAACAACAAACTTTCAACACGGATATAAGGCGTCCCTCTTCTTAGCCACCCTACCCATGAGACGGTCGCCAGTTGTGGGGGGATTTGGAATCTACACAGTCCTCTAAACAGTGAAACAAAACAAATCTCTTACACGTGTACTGAGGTAGTCTGTATTCTGACATAATTTGGAGGAATCCGTTGCCCTCCAGCTCGCCCCAAAACAATTGATTCCCTTAATAAGTGTAATCATCCAGCCTTCCCTTCGTCCCAATGACACGTACGATTTGTTTTGCTGATTGAAAGTAGCGTGGGCCACGGTGAGTCTGGCAATACAAATAATGATTATCACCCGACGCTCGAGCTTTCGTGTTCCTGCCACATAAATCAGCCCTTGGCACCACCCTGGAGGCGCGCCGCTCTGCTACCTTCCCTACCCACCACCGCCCTGCACGCTAACCTGTCCGTCACACGCTTACGGTCCTCACTCGCTCCTTACTCAACATCTAGTTACTTGCACTACCAAACGCGAACATAATATTAAGGAGGAAAAATATCATGTCTCGCATCATGCTGTTCTGTTCGCGACAATGATTAATTTCGTATTTGAACAAGGTAAACAAACAACAGCCTGTAAGCGAAATTAAAAGAACGCCTAAAATCAACTTGTAAAAAAAAAAAAAAAAAAAAAAAAACATACACACACACACACAGAAACTAGATTGGAAACAGGTTTATTGTAGCTGTGTTTGGAAGAAGTGAAGGAAGACCCATGGATGAAGTGAAGCTGTAGGGTTATATAGACAGGTATAGGAACCAACGAGGTCCACTAACAATGCCCCTCCTCCCTCTCCTCTTCTATAACACACCTCGTTCTTCCAATCTCCCTGACACTCTTTGTTTACCAATTAACTAATTACAAAGATAAAGTTACCAGCCAAGACGACAGAGAGAAGATCTTCGGCGCGATCTGTTTGCTCCGTTTAGCCAATCACCCCCTCGTGTTTCCCTTATTTGTTGACAGTCAACAGGCGCCACGGACACACAGCCCTAGAATGAAACCAGTCAACACACACCAGCACCAGACACACACACACACAGCCTTGCATGGGGAGGGAGGGAGGGAAGGTTAGGAGTGGGTGGGGAAGGAGGGAGGGAAGGTTAGGAGTGGGTGGGTGAGGAGGGAGGGTAGGTTAGGAGTGGGTGTGTGGGGAAGGAGGGAGGGTAGGTTAGGAGTGGATGGGTGGGGAGGGAGGGAAGGAAGGTTAGGAGTGGATGGGTGGGGAGGGAGGGAAGGAAGGTTAGGAGTGGGTGTGTGGGGAAGGAGGGAGGGAGGGAGGGTAGGTTAGGAGTAGGAGTGGGTGGGTGAGGAGGGAGGGTAGGTTAGGAGTGGGTGGGGAGGGAGGAAGGAGTGACTGGGGAGTTCCGATAAAGGGACAAGGCACAGGAGGGAGGAGATACATAGGAGAGGGAAGTTCGTATACTGAGGTACCAATCTGTTTCCTGGTATAGGGGAGTAGCTTTCCAATTTGTAGGCAAAACTTTACCCACTTAAAAAAACAAACATAAAAAAATGATAAATATTGACTCCTGCACCAACGAAAAAAAAAAAAATGAATCAGGAATAAATCTGTGAGGTTTAGAGGATTTAAGTCCAACAAGGAGGCTTAATACAAGACGATCAGAGGCAAGGCTTTAACAAGATAAACACGGATACCAGACTAAGAAACATAATCCAAATGGGATTAGAAGATAAACTTAACCATAACATTACGAATATGGAACAACAGTAGTATACAAAAATAAGGCGATCCTGAACAAGACGAATTCATATTTAGGACTGTATACATGTACGAAAATAAAACCGTATGTGAATGAAATATTGCACGAAAATTAAAAAGAATAAAACCAAACAAAAAACATAATTTCAAAATTCATTATGAAAAATCAGTATGAAATATTGCGAGTGAAATATATGAAGCATCAACATGAGAATCGATATGAAAAAATGCAATTGAAACTACGAGAAAATCACAAAATAATATAAGGAAATGGAAGAAAAAAATAAGAGAGGAGAAACACAACACTGAAAGGGTAAAGCATGAACAAATTAAATGGCAAGACAGAAGAGAATATAGAAAGGAAGTTAAAAGCGAAACAGAAAAAAAATTAAGAAAGAAAGAATGAAGGAAAACAAATATGAAAACGGAAAAAAAGATGTATAGAAAAGAAACAATAAACAGAAATAGACAGAAGAAAGGAATCAAACTTAACATGGAAATGGAGAAAAAGATAGAGTATGAAATAGAAAAGGGCAAAGAAAGGGGGAAAGAAAAGACAAACACAGAAAGAATGGCATAGAGGTAAAGAATAACCAAGGAAATACATAAGAGGTTAGTTAGCACACGTAGGAAACCGGTCCAAAAATATAGAAAGGATGAAGAAGAGCCAAACACAGCCAGAAAAAATATAGAAGTAAAGAACAACAAAGGAAATATAGAAAAGATAAAGAAGAGCCAAACACAGCCAGAAAGATATAGAGTTAAAGAACAACAAAGTAAATAATTATAGAAAAGATAAAGAAGAGTCAAACACAGCTAGAAAAAAATATAGAGGTAAAGAACAACAAAGGAAATATAGAAAGGATGAAGAAGAGCCAAAGAGAAAGATATAGAGGTAAAGAACAACAAAGGAAATATAGAAAGAATGAAAAAGAGCCAAACACAACCAGAAAGATCTACAGTATATAGAGGTAAAGAACAACAAATTAAACATAGAAAGAGTGAAGAAGAATCAAACACATCCAGAAAAAATATAGAGGTAAAGAACAACAACAAAGGAAATAGCCTATACATAAGAAGTGTAGGAAACCGGTCCAAGAATAAGGCAACCAAGACCCCATTTCCCTCTTTCTTAGTGCAAATCACCAGCTTTATTGCTCACTCCCTGCCCAGCTCCACCTGCCAGCTATAATTCATAAATGGTAAAATATATAATCGGCGAGATTAATGTGTTCCCTAGGCGTGAGGGGCGTTGGGGGAGGCTGCGCAGGCCCCTTTCCTTCACCCAGAATTCATTCCCTCAGACATTTTCTTCACCACCATGCAGTATTCTCACCCTAGTACGATTATTTTGATGAGTGTAATAATATTCGTTGTATCGTGCGTTCATCTTTTATAATCCTGGCCAAGATGCACTGATTCTCTTTCTAAGTAGTAATATGATCATAGATACACGTTTGGTGTTTAATATATATTCCATTGTTTATATGTTGAAGATAAGGACTATCCAGCTGTGTTAAGTCTTGAGTGGTGTTGATGGTGGTAGAGGTGTTGATGGTAGTAGTAGTGGTGTTCATGGTGGTGGTGGTGGTGGTGGTGGTAGTGGTATTGATGGTGGTGGTGGTATTGATAGTGGTGGTAGTGGTGATGGTGGTGATGTTGATGGTGGTGGTGGTGGTGGTGGTGGTAGTGGTATTGATGGTGGTGGTGGTGTTGATGGTGGTGGTGGTGTTGATGGTGGTGGTGGTGTTGATGGTGGTAGTGGTTGTGATGGCGGTCATGGTGTTGATGGTGGTAGTGGTTCTGGTTGTGGTGAGTGGTATTGATGATGATGGTGGTAGTGGTATTGATGGTGGTGGTAGTGGTGGTGTTGGGATAGCCAGGAGTGAGTGAAAGTGTTCCGTGCTGGCGGCCACATGGACTCGGCAAATAGAACCACAACCATCATCAGCCGTAATTACTTAGCTTCGGATCCAAATGATAAAGGGACAGGATAATTCTCTAAATAGGTGTGTGTGTGTGTGTGTGTGTGTGTGAGGGGCTAAACAAGTTCTGGCCAGGGCTGCAACACAACAACAACAACAACAACAACACCAGTAGCAAGCCACCTTACCTCGTCCATTCCTTTCTTTCCTTCTTCATTTTATCTCTTTCCTTTCTTTTATTTCTAGTCATTTTTCTCCACTCTCCTTCCACCATCTCATCACATTTTTTCTTCTTCATCCATTTTCTTTCCTTTATTCTTTTCCCAGTAATTTTTCTCCATCCTCTTTCCACCAGTTAGACCTGAGATTTTAAATTAAGTAACTCTAGATTATACATTTACAGCTTTGCTAAATGCACCACCACAATTTCTATTTTATATGATGTTTCTGAGAAAACAAAATATAATATACAAAAGAAGATTGAAACGATAAACAACTAAGTATCTCCTGCGTTGAAAATTATACACTTCAGACAGAGTGTAGTCAAGATAAACATCAATTTGCTTCACTGCTCCAGATTCCATATTATGAATCACCCTTCCCCATTCTCCCTCAGGCTGTAACTCCACTCTCACTATCTTCTCCACCATCAGTATCTCCACCACTATTACCACCACCACCACTCCCACCTGTACGATCAACCCTCCACCTTTACCACCACCACCATCACCATCACCTCCACCTCCAACTTCACCACCATGACTATCACGATTAACCCCGTAACTCCACTTCATCTCCCCAACTAACACCACTTAATAAACACCAACTGGATCACCTTTTATGCATCCAATCTCTACACCATCCCACAAAAATCCCACTCATTTATCCATCCATCCATCTATGCATCCATCCAACCACAAAGCCCCCAAGATCATTATTCATTCATCCAACCATCACGTCTCATTCACGACAAGATTATTTTCAAAGTTCACCATCATAATAATTATCAGAGGCGACAAAACTTAAGATCGCCGCTAGCTGTTCATCTTTACCTTGTCACCCTATTCATTTCCCTTCTGCTGCCCTCCCTATTCGTCCGCCCTCTCACACACACACACCATTGGGACTATAGAGTGAGGGAAGCTGAGTGTAGAAGTTATTGATAACCTTCTTCCTGTTATTACTGATGATTTGCCGTGTTAGGAGGCGATTTTTCGGAAGGTTACAATATTTCAACTACTAGTGTGTGAGCAAAGAATTATTATATTTCACGCATACGTTGGTTTAGAGGAGACACTAATTTGTTAAGGGATGATTACTGGTGACAGGGGCATCCGGATATCACACTCAATGAAGCCAGAGTGTTGAAGTCAGTTTGGCGTCTGGTTTTCCGCTCTGTATATAACTGGGAATGGGACCGAGCGTGTGAAAACTAATAGCTAACATATTATTATTGCCTATATGTTGTAATAATATTTCCTTTCAGGGATAGCTACGTATATACTAATTCCCTTTAGTGCAAAGTTTTCTTTGAATAACAGCAACATAGTGATAATATAATATCAAACAAAAACTTGTTAACACTTACGTTGTACTGTAATGTATTGCATTAAATTACCATACAGTCCAACCCTGGGCCACATCTCTTGCCTGTCAGACACTTCCGTTGGTGAGGCCCCGCCCTTCAACACGATAAATGCTGAGTAATTATCATTCATATTGAAGAGAAAATCTACTTTGGGCGACTAGGAGGGCCACTGATGCCTCTAAACTATGCAAAATATATATATATATATATATATATATATATATATATATATATATATATATATATATATATATATATATATATATATATATAATTCCTCAGTTCTCAAGTAAAGGCTGAATTTCCTTGCATTGTTAACAGGGTTACGTAATGTACACTCTAATTTACCCATAACAAGCGAACGACTCCCTTAATTAACGTCTACGATCATTCACTAACAGGAAAGAGAGCAATTACTAAACGGAAGAGTAACTTGGCCACTGGTTTACAAGATTCTTCTAAAGGGTGGAACAGACAGGATCAAGCCATCATCTCAAGTGGTCGGCGAATAATGCTTGTATTGTGACTCGGATTTATTCTTAACTAGGCAGTGTAAACAGATCAATGGTATGTATACATCTTCAGGTGGTCGTGTCACACCTGAGGGCCATTTGGATTTAGGAACAAGTAAGACTGTAACACGGCACCAAAGTTAATGTTCATATTATGTGACTTCGGAAGAAAAAGATTATTATTTCCCACGTGATCTTCCACCACATAGGATAGACAGATTACTTCAGATGGTGTTCTTACTAAAGCTATATCAAATAACATTCTTGTGAGCCAAAGTACACACAAACATCCTGGGAAGAAAAAATCACGAGTTCATTTCCTTGTGCTTTAAAAGATTTGGGAAGAGTTGTTAGTTGGTGGAGAGGCAGGGAGAGGGTGAGAGAGTAGAGGGGTCAGGAGGGAGAGAGTAGAGGGGTCAGGAGGGAGAGTGGGGAGGGGAGGTAGAAGGGAGAGATAGAGGTGGGGAGAGGGGAGTGAGAAAGGAGGAGAGGAGGCAAGAGTCGGACAGAGTGGAAGGGAGTGGGGAAGGGGAGACGGGTGGGGGAAGGGGAGGGGAAGGGTCGACTGTGGGGGCCTTGTGTGTGTGTGTGTGAGTGTGTGTGTGTGTGTGGTGGGGGGCGAGGTAAGCCAGGAAGCGGCACCTGAACCAATAACCGCAGCAGCCTGGTATTTTATTTTAGGGGGTTTAATCTGCTATCCCTGTTCCAGCTGTGAGATAACCACGAATAAAGTATAATTTGTGCGTCAACAGCTCCAGGAGGCAGTATATAGCGGCGCGTTACGTATGACCCACATAAAGTGTATATGCAGCGGACCGAAGGCAGGGGGGAAGGGGAGGTCTGTTAGTAGGGAGGGAGGATGGGACAGAGGGAGGGAGGATGGGAGGATGGGACAGAGAGAGGGAGGGAGGATGGGACGAGGGAGGAAGAGAGAGGGAGGGCAGAGAGAGTAAGAGAGAAGGAGGAAGAGTGGGAGGGCAGAAGGTGGAAGAGAGAGGGAGGGCAGAGAGAGTAAGAGAGAAGGAGGGAGGGCAGAGGGATATGAAGGGAGGGCAATCAAGGGAGTGAGACAAGCTGCTAGGAAGGTAAGAAAGGTAACAGGAGAGGGAGGGAAAGTCGAGAAGACAACATAGTAGAGGTTGGGTGTCGTTTTGGTCTGCTACTGTACACACACACACACACACACACACACGAGACAGGAAAAATTATACACTACATTTATCATGGAGTGTAATATGCACGTCGTTCAAACACTAATTTATATTTCTATATTATTTAATGTGCAGCTTTTTATATCGTGATTGCAGTGTACACAATTATCGATACGACGCAGCAGGCAGTAACAGTATTCAATTTGGGGTGAACCTCGGCCTGGTGGTGGGGGTGGTGGTGGGGGGGAGCCTGGTGGTGGGGGAGTGGGAGTGGGGGTGGTGGTGGTGGGGGAGTGGGGGTGGTGGTGGTGGGGGAGTGGGAGTGGGGGTGGTGGTGGTGGGGGTGGTGGTGGTGGGGGAGTGGGGGTAGGGGTGGGGGGGAGCCTGGTGGTGGGGGGGAGCCTGGTGGTGGTGGTGGTGGGGGGGGAGCCTGGTGGGGGTGGTGGTGGGGGGGAGCCTGGTGGTGGTGGTGGGTGGGGGGGGAGCCTGGTGGTGGTGGTGGGTGGGGGGGGAGCCTGGTGGTGGTGGTGGGTGGGGGGGGGAGCCTGGTGGTGGTGGTGGGTGGGGGGGGGAGCCTGGTGGTGGTGGGTGGGGGGGGGAGCCTGGTGGTGGTGGTGGTGGTGGTGGGGGTTGCCAACTATTAATGACATACGGCTGGCTGATTACAACTCGCCAAACGTACAGTACAACAACTATAAAAATAATGTTGGGGACCTTTACAGCACGATACATAATACCACAGTGTCCACACGAGACAGGCATTCTGAACCACGTATATATTCTCACCGTCTGTATTACTGGTCGTTGCAATAAGTTTCCGAACATATATAGGGTGCCCAATAATTTTTTTTAAAGTCTGCACATCTGAATAATAGAGTCTTAAAGGACTTGTATTATTTTATTTTGTGTGTTGCAGGTTATATCTCATACGTCTGGATAAATTGTTCTGTTTTTTTTTTTTTTTTTTCCATAGTTTTAAGCGAGTTCAAATAATCCTACAATTCCGAGGAACAGAGAACCAGTTAATTAAGGTGGTAATTCACTTTTGTAACATTGGAGCGCCTCGATTCCTCCAAAGTATGTCAGGAACCAGGACCAGATTAGCAAAAATAATGGTGTTCTAGTTGCTTTGAATAGTTTGGAGTACTCAGTTACTCCAGATTTACCAACACTGTACTTACATCCCCCTTAAGGGAGCTCCGATGCTGTCAGTAAAATTAAAGGTTACCCATTACTCCCAACAGTGCTACAAGGCAACATTTACACCAAGTAATTTAGTTTTTTCATTTTTGTTCTAAAATTTGGGAATCAGTAGAGTCCAATATCATTCTTCAACAACATAAGAAAACTCTAAACACTGCATGAATTTAGAGGAATGTACAGTCACGAGCACTAATAAGTATTCACGTGTGCTTCGAATATCTACATAGAGACTGTAAATAAATAAATGCACAATAAGATCTCCGTTGGAATTGCTTCGTTGGTGAATTGGAGTGTTCAAAGATTCAACCAAAGCTGTTGTATACTTATTAGTGCTCGTGACTGTACTGTGACGGGGTAATGTTGATCCTGAGTACAGTTACAGTATATAATCATAGCCTAGTACATTTTGAAACACATAGAGGTGACTTCGGTAAACGCTCACGTGACACCTTCCTTATAGTAGTGAACTGGATTGGATTCTTTTCACTAAATATAACAGCCGTTTATAATGGATTGTAAGCAGTTGGTGGTAACTTAGCGGAACAAACCTGCCACAAATGTACTGTACACTCGCGGTCATAAATTGTGTCCCGATCCCCTGGCAAAATGAATCGCAAACAGCCAAGCTTTGAAGGTTCGAACAACTGTGCGTCTCCCTACAACACACAGTAGTTCGAATCATCAAAGCCAAGGGATCAGGACACAATTTCTGACCGCGAGTGTACAGTACTATGGTGCACAAAAATCATGAATCCACAATATGACTCGATTCTCTGTGGTTCGAACGACTTAGAAACCGAGTGAGGGTAAATGGCGAACTGTGTTTTGTCATTCGAACCACAAACGGGGAATTCAGTTTATAATAATGTGGCTAACAGAGGGAATTAACTTTTTTTTTTTCTACACCATAATACATGAAGACGAGGGTTGGGTCTTTTCTATCTACTTGAATCACCTTATGTGTATCTGAACTTTTGGCCGCAACTGTACCCCTTGTATACCTCGTAGCTTCCTCTCATATAAGGACAAGGGTTTGGGTTTAACAGGTTCGGGATCTCGGAGCGGTGATCAGACCCCATTACCTCCATCTTGTTCATTTCTAGTGAGACAAGTAGTCATTTTTTCCTCCACCGCGACGAAGATCCAAATTACAGGCGTGTTGGAAGGGGATGGTGGTGGTGCTGGTGGTGGAGTGAGAGGAGAGGAGAGGAGGGGGTGGTGGAGGGGGTGAAGGGAGGGAGAGGAGAGGAGAGGAGGGGGTGGTGGAGGGGGTGGTGGAGGGGGTGAAGGGAGGGAGAGGAGAGGCGAGGGTGGTGGTGGTGGTGGAGGGAGAGGAGAGGAGAGGAGAGGAGAGGCGAGGGAGGAGAGGAGAGCCAAGGGTGGTGGTGGTGGGAGAGGGGAGAGGAGGGGGGTGGTGGTGGAGGG
Source organism: Petrolisthes cinctipes (assembly GCA_033782935.1). Taxonomy (NCBI): domain Eukaryota; kingdom Metazoa; phylum Arthropoda; class Malacostraca; order Decapoda; family Porcellanidae; genus Petrolisthes; species Petrolisthes cinctipes. Next base: position 39,207 of record JAWQEG010001845.1, on the reverse strand, counting down.
AGAGGAGGGGTGGGGGTGATAGTGGTGGAGGTAGAGTAGGGAGCACCACCACTACAGCCGCCACCACTGCAGTTACACACTCTCCATCACCACACGCCAATCGTACATCTCTCCGCTTTCTCTGCAATCATCTTAAAAACTGTCTCCTATATTGGGTAGAGCAGAAATTATTATCATTATTATGGCCCTTAAGACTCGGTGTGCAATGATATAAATCCAGCCGCTGCAATCGTATATTTCCAGTCAATAGCGCGTTTTACGACGGTCGGTGGTACTGGTGGGGTACGAGAACAGGGAGGGTAATAATTGCACGGCTCCCGAGACTCGTATATACGTACACACCACCAATACCTGACTCGCTAGCTACCTTAGTACGAACGAGCCTTGAGGGGGTCGGTAAAATAAGCAAGTATCCTTATGGTAGTACATTAGAGCGCCTTGATTCCTTCAGACTATGCCGGGAAACGGGACCAGATTGACAATAATAATGGTGGCCTGTTGTTGGGAATAGTTTGGTGGAATCAGTTGCTGCAGATTTACTAAAACTGTACTACCTACCTACCTACCTACCTACCTACCTACCCACCCACCTACCCACCCACCTACATACCCACCTACCTACCTACCTACCTACCCACCCACCTACCTACCTACCTAACCCCTTGGAGCAACACTAAAAGCGACAGAGCCAATCAGAGAGGGAGGGAGGGAGGTGAATTTTCTTGCTATAACTCTGAGCCAAAATAAACGTTCAGTAAGGCAGTGATGTTTGCGAGTGTTTGATACAACTCCAGATAACATGGTGTGAACACTTAACTACACAGCGTTCAGTCTTTAGACATTGTACACTCGCAATCCAAAATTTGTATCCAGGTCTTGTTGAAGTTTCGAATCATTTGACATACGAGGGAAAACCAATTATTACAAGGCTTATCCTGTTTCATATTTGTTTGAACTCGCTTAATTAATACTCGATCAGGGTATTCGAAGCAAGCCATGATACATATTTTGGATTGGGAGTGTATATAGACGACGCCCTTACGTGTACTCACTCCCAGGTCTTTTTCCCAGGTCTTCTTTCTCAGGTCTTCTTTCTCAGGTCTTCTTTCTCAGGTCGTGTGGCGCCTTAGTGGGCACAAAACATTTCCCCAAACTTTGTTCATAGTAACCAAATACTAATAATATTTTTAAGGAGGCCGTAATGTGAACACGACTAAGACTAAGAAAGGAAGGGAAGAGGACACACACACACACACACACACACACACACACACACACACACACACACACACACACACAGAACAAAGAGGAAGAAGAACGGGAGGAGACAACGACCACAAAATAAAGAAGACAAACAGTATACCCAAAATAAAGAAGATAAATAAAGAAGATAAATAAAATAAAGAAGATAAATAAAGAAGATTAATAAAATAAAGAAGATAAATAAAATAAAGAAGATAAACAGTAGCCAAAAGAAAGAAGATAAATAAAGAAGAAAAATAAAATAAAGAAGACAAACAGTAGCCAAAAGAAAGTATAATTATATGAATCAGAGGAGGTGACATGAGACTATAAAGAAGAAGAAGAAGGCAATAAGCAAAACAAAACAAAATAAAGCAAGCATACAATTTCCATCAAGAGAATGGCCCAGTAAAAGCATAATATTCCTGGCGGGGGAAAAAAAAACCTGTTTCTCCCCGGCCCCAGTCCCCAGCAGTCAGTCGTCCATCGCCCCGACAATTGCAAGGCTGCTGCAATGATATCCAGGCTAGTCAGGGGTTGGTGGGGGTGGGGGTGGGGGTGTGGGGGGGATAATTGGCGCGTAATGACATGTTCAGCCCTCGGTCCCTGCAGCTGATTGGTCCAGGGCCGCGGTCACGTGATCCGGGTCTCCGTGACAGTTACCAATCATGTGTCTCTCTCTTCCTGCCCGCCCGTCCCTGTCAAACGTATCATTACCAGAACTCAAATGTATGTATGTTGCCATAAATTTCACCACCAGCAACAGGGGTGGTGCTGGACTTGGCTACAATTTTTGCCTGCATGTATTTTTTCTGTGTGTGTGTTTTTTTTTTTCTGTGTGTCTGTGTCTGTGTGTGTGTGTATGTGTCTGTCTGTCTGTCTGTCTGTCTGTCTGTGTGTGTGTGTGTGTGTGTGTGTGTATGTGTGTGTGTTTGTGTCTGTGTGTGTGTGTATGTGTGTGGCTGTGTCTGTGTCTGTGTGTGTGTTGTATTATAAAGGTTGAGGAGGAGGAAGACAATGACGAGTGGTAGACTGTAGCCAATATTGAAACTTCACCTCACCGACAATTATTTCCTTCCATTATTACTATTACAGTTAAAGAGAAACTTCTAACACGAATAATTGTATAAGCTGTGCTGTAGGTAATGTTGACACGTGACTACAGACATACATAAATATAGTTGTATATATGTATTATCGACCCTCTGTTTGCATCACGAACTAATACGATGATTGGAGGACATTTTCGCTGTAGATTTGATTTCAGCTGTAAGGAAAAATGAGAGAATCCACCACCACCACAAAGACCTTTCGTTGCGTCGTCGGTGTCTTTGAAAAACCTTCTGGATATGTGGAAACCGTAAATCACAAGACAATATCCCCCTGATGGGAAAAAACTCACAGGCCACAATTGATAGCTGGGAGGGAGGGAGGGGAGTTTGGGTGGAGGGAAAGAGGAAGAGAGAATGGAAGGTGTGGAGGGAAAATGATGGAGGGAAGGGGTTAGGGAAGGTTAGGTGGAGGGATAGAGGAAGAGAGAATGGGAGGTGTAGAGGGAAAATGATGGAGGGAGGGAAGGTTGGTGGAGGGAAAGAGGAAGAGAGAATGGAAGGTGTGGAGGGATTGGGGAGTGGATGTAAAGACAGGAAGAGAGATAGGTGAATCAATGAGAAGAGGGGAAAGGAGGATAAAGAAGAAATAAGATAGGAATGGTGGAGAGAAAGAAAGGAGGAGAGATATAGTGACCGAGAACAATGGAAGAAACGAAGGAGGGAGGAAGGAAGAAAAGTTAATGAAGAAGGGAAGTAAGAAGGGGAGTTTGTGAAGATGGGAAGGGGTGAGGTAGAGAGAGGCGGGAAGGAAGGAAGGGAGAGGATGACAAAGGAAATGGAGGAGTATTGAAGAAGGAAGGAAGATGGGGAAATGAGTAAATGAACGAAAGAAGAAAGAGTATGATAAAGGAAAGGGAATTTCAAGAGGATGGGATGGTAGAAGAAGGAATAGTGTGGTTGTGGTGAAGGTGATGGATGGATGGAGGAGAATGCTAAGAAAGAAAGAGGAGAAGGAGAAGGAGGAGGAGGAGGAGGAGTACGGGGAGGTGCATGGAAGGGGAAGAGGGATAACTAAGGGATAATGGAGGTAGTGGTGGGGAGGAAGATAGAATGGTGGTGGTACTGGAAGTGGAGCTAGAAGTGGTGATGGAGAAGTGGAGAAGGAAGTAGTGGCAGTGGTGGTGGTGGAGGAAGGGGTAGTGACGGTAGAGGAGATGGTGGTTGTGGTGGAGGAAGTGGTAGTGACGGTAAAGGAGGAGGGAGAGATGGTGGTTGTGGTGGAGGAAGTGGTATGGTAGTGATGGTGGTGGTGGAGTGGAATACAGTCTGTTTTCAGCAACTCGTGTGATCGATGTGTGTGAGTTGCTTACGGGGCAGAGGAAGTGAGAGAGAGAGAGAGAGAGGGTTGGGGGAAGGGGACGGTGGTAATGCTATGTTAGACAGGGGAGGGAGGGGGGCGTCAATAGTGAATAGTTTCTGTACGGGACTGACGGATGGATGGATGGACAGAAAGGGCAGGCAGGCAGGCAGGCAGGCAGGCAGGCAGGCAGGCAGGTTCTATTTTTCCTCATGTTGGTATGATGATCGGGGGTAAAATTGAGGTCTATTCATCACCTGCATCTCACCGTGTTCTTGATCGGATTGGTATTTTTTTTTATTCTTACACAAGGGAACACAGCGAGGATTAGTGTCAGGGCAGATGACGCGAGCCTTCAGTTTTACACCACTAGACACGACCACACTCAGTCTTGCTAACCCCAGCACCCAACATCCATCATCACCCATCACACTGTTAGCCAAACCCCGTCACCATGCACCCATCACTAACAATGACACCACCACCACCATCACGACAATACCCATGTACACTACCATTGTTACTACCACTACTATCAACCCCCATCACTATCACTACTACCACTATCATCTCATTGACACCACTTACACCATCACGACAATACCCATGTACACTACCATTGTTACTACCACTACTATCATCTCATTGACACCACTTACACCATCACGACAATACCCATGTACTCTACTATTGTTACTACCACTACTATCATCTCATTGACACCACTTACACCATCACGACAATACCCATGTACACTACCATTGTTGCTACCATTATCACCTCATTGACACCACTTACACCATCACGACAATACCCATGTACACTACCATTGTTACTACCACTACTATCATCTCATTGACACCACTTACACCAACACGACAATACCCCCATCACTATCACTACTATCACTATTATCTCATGGACACCACTTACACTAACACCACTATCACACTCACACTACCACCACCATCACACTGACACCACTATACCACAAGACACAAATACCACGATCATGCTTTTCACATCATCACTAACCACCACCACCACTTCAATTACACCCACCACCACCACCACCATTGAACAGACAACACAAACACCACAATATATATCATTCCCTGTCATTATCGCTCCCACTAGACACTTTGAGAGTAACAGTTCCACTCCCACGAGACCAAAATAGCGCTTCCTTCAACAAGTATCAATCACTACCATCACAACAACCCCCACCACAAACACCACACTACCATCACAACAACCTCCACCATAAACACCACACTACCATCACCATCAACAATGATTTCCTACACAGTTATCACCACAACCTTCACCACCTCAAAAACCACTACCATTCCAATCGCCACCACCATTTTATCAATTACCTATAACAGAAAGAACAACAACAACATATATATATATATATCACTAAACACAAACTGGAGGGCTTTACTGACTTTAAACCACATTATGTTACAAAACAGATAGTGACGTTATTTACTATTCTATTTCCTGGCAAAAGTTGATGGAACCAGAATAAGTAACCTCTTAAACTATATATCATGTGATGTATCAATCTTTGGGAGTTTTCACGAAAATATCATAAACTGTATTTAAAATTTATTAAGTGTCCCTTTTTGTTCTGATTATCCAACATCTATTTAATAAATTTACTATTTTAATGCTTATTTTGCTTAAAGTTTATTATCTTTATGGGTATGAAACGTAATTTTATCTGTTTACTTCATAAGCAAATGTCAGAAAACATAAAATAGAGGGAGAGAAAGCGAGAGAAATGGATGGTAACGAAAGGGCAAGAATGGGTGAGTGATGGGAGAAGGGAACAAGAGGATGGGAATTCCAATAGAAGAATGAAGGCAAGGATGGGTCAAGATTCACGCCTGGCCAGTGCTGCTTGTGTCCCTGGGCAGAGGGAGGGAGGGAGGGAGGGAGGGAGAGAGAGAGAGAAGGAGGGATGGAGGGACAAACACACATAATACAGCTGTTGGGCCTGGCCGTCCGCTCTGTCACTACACGAGGAGGCAATGAGGCCCCGATCACCAGATAACACAAAGGTAGTTGGTGCAGGGAGGGTCGGGGTGTGGCCAGCCTTCCACCGGGCCAAGCCTCGTCCACAATGGCCCGGCCTCGACCCCCCTCTGGTATATGTATAAAAAAGAGGAAAAAGATACACCGCTCGGGCGTGTAAAAAGGACGAGATACACAAGGAACGGAGGAAAACCCAGGACATGTGAGTACAGAAGGGGATGGTCGCCGTTAAAAGGTGCCACGACGACAAATTGGGATGTACAATCGGGATTACTTATGTCGGCTCCGGCTGGGTGGGGGGGGCGGCGGTGGTGGTGGTGGTGGTGAGGGGGGGGGGGACCTTTTGGGGGAGAGGCGTCTTACACTGGCCCGCTAAGGCATCCGGATCAGTCAAGGGCTTATAGTTAGTTAGACTTACGGTAATGCCATATTCAAAGTCCCCGACCCTCGCTTACGATAATTTGATACGATGACATAATTACGTGCTTCAGTTGGCATGGGTTACCGGGGAAGATTTTTGCTGCTGTATTTATTCCTTCACCAAATAAAGCTAAGGAAATATAATTGATGTGTCTGCTCTATGTAAAAATATTAAGGAAAATTACCGTATACCTCTCGATTATGCTGAATACAATATACATTCAGTGGTACGATCAATTCACCTGCGTTGGACCTGACTTTGAACCTTACAAGAGCACCGTCGAATCAAACTCCCCAACAAGAAAGGCCGGACTGAAGATATATACGGGCCAGTCAGTCAGTCTCGCCTGGACTCTTTATGACGACACACATCAGGCGAGTCTTACGTTTCCCTTCTATATTCTCGAGCATCGTCATCAACATTCCATCCCGGTGAAGATGGAAGGAAACCACAGCTATGATCCCCATGTACAGAGGTTATACAAGTGCAAAACACAACGTAGGAAAAGGCATGAAGCCCATAAAGACGGTGAGAGACCCTTGCCAGAAACAAGTTCCGCCCGCCATCACCCTCTCTCATCCACTCTGACTGCCTCTCTCATCTTCTCTGCCTGCCTGCCCCCCCCCCTCCCCCCAGTCTCTCTCTCTCTCTCTCTCTCTCTTTCTCTCTCTCTCTCTCTCTCTCTCTCTTGCCACAGACAGCAAGTCAGCCAACTAACTATCCAGCTAGTCAGCCAACTAACTATCCAGCTAGTCAGCCAACTATCCAGCCAGACAGCCAACTATCCAGCCAGTCAGCCAACTATCCAGCCAGTCAGCCAACTATCCAGCAAGTCAGCCAACTATCCAGCCAGACAGCCAACTATCCAGCCAGTCAGCCAGCCAGCCAGCCAACTATCCAGCCAGTCAGCCAACTATCCAGCCAGCCAGTCAGCCAGCCAGCCAGGGAGGATCACTCTGAACCAGTGTAATTATTTTCATCCGGTTTTAGAGACTCTGGCAATAGGTGTGGGAAGAGGAGCGTGAATGTCCCGGGAGGCTGCATGGGTCCAGGGGCATCCCGTCTTGTCCACCTCTATAATAATCCCCTTAAAATCTCCTTCACAGATCTGTTAACACTGTTCCTTCCGTGATCTGGGAGCTTTCGGGGGCCCAGGGTTGCTTTTATGTTCTTTCTTGAGCGCGAGTTTTTTGTTCACACTTTTACACCATACATTCTCAGCATCCAGGGCATCCTCTTGTTTGGTGCCTGCTCATAAAATACCCTTGCATGCGTACACACAAGAAGAGCAATGCAGGTATATTTATTTGTGTCGCCGCTCTGCCTTGCCTTGCCTTTAACTTACCTGTGTACGGGTGACACTGTGTTTTTGTCAGCACAATTCTCACACCATAAATTTCCACACATGAATTCTTTGCCTAATCCTCATTCAGGGTTTGGCTGCGATGAACACCCCGAGACTGTGGTGGTGTCTAGTGGGCCACAACACCATGGGACCCCTCGCTGGCTGGCTGGCTGGCTGGCTGGCTGCAGGTGTGAGTTGATGCAGGATATACGGTAATGTTTGTTTGTTACTTGTTCCATGGAGAGATGTTATGTTTCCAGTGGTCACTTGATTCTTCCCTAACACTGTCACTTGTTAGGCACGCATATAGGCTACGTACACGCAAGCACTCATGTACACACACACACACACACACACACACTCCGATTTACATTACCCAGTGGAAAAATAATATAAACACACACACACACACACACAAAGCTTTAACGTCACCAGACATTATACCTTCCTTGGTAACTTTCCTTCACTCGATTCCTCCCTCCCTGTGCACCTTCCCTCCCTGTGCACCTTCCCTCCACCCTCCCCTCGTACCCATTTCCGTCTTCCTCCCGCCCCTTGGCCCGGCTCCCTCGCCACCTACTGATTATCGGTCATTAATATTTCCTTCTTCTGCGATTACATTAAGAGCGGCCCGGGGGCTTACGTTGGGGAGTTGGACATGCCCATTTATTTTCTCTTTAATTGTCTCTGATCGTTTTACTCCGGGTTGATTCATGGCCACTCTACACTACAGCCATCACACACACACACACACACACACATCACCACACCGATACCATCACCCACCAATACTAACACACTATTCTTTCTTTCTTTTTATGTTTAGGGTGAGGCAACAGCAAGAATAAAGGTAACCACTAGCGGCTGTGTCTGGAAAAATGAAACAGAACAAATCTCATCCATTTCCAAATTACCGGAAAACGGTTTTATTCATCTCTCCAAAAAAAAAAAAAAAAAAAAATACTTTGCTTGTAAATTTAGGTCCATGTTTCAGATCAAATCTTTTGTGCTTCAACTTGTATGTCCAGACAGTGTTGGACGAGCCCTTCCATACCTTCCAGCCCCTCCCTCCCTCCCTTCCCCTCCACACCTCACCCTGCCACACCGAGTCACAGCCCTCCCTCCACCTCCCCTCCTTCCACTCCTCCAGGTATACCAACCAGCCTCTCCTCCACCTCCCGACAGTCCCTCTATACCTCTAACCACTCCCTTCTCCATCTGGCCCTTGTCCTTCCCACTCCCTTTACTCTATCTATTCCTTAACTATTTCCTTCTCCTCCTCCTCCTCCTCCTACTACCCATCTTCAGTCCCATCCTCCCCTTCAGCTTTCAACTATCCCAAGCCTTCTCCTTGCCTTGACCCTCCCTTCTCTCCATTCCTCAACTATCCCCACCTCTCTCTCTCTTCCCATCCCATCCCTCCCTGCCCCACATCCCTCCCGGTTCGGTATCTCCCTCGGACAAAGGTGAGAGAGACAAGGCTGGCCACTGCAGGCAAGGTTCATAGTCTGATACTGTTGCCTGTTCACTACCCCCTTATCGGCCCCCCACCCTGCCGACAGCTGCGCTATAAAAAGTGGCTGGTAATATCCTTTAGTTCGTCATCCCTGCCCTCTTCCACTTCACCCCATTACAATTTATTTGCTTTAGTCGGATATTTGGTGGTGGTGTGTGAATGTTACGCAGCAATGCATCCACCAAATTATATACATTACCTATATCTAACTTCTTTGGGGAAAATTAGAGGATTAATTTCACAGTAGTATGCCTTCATCAGCCTTCACTCACAGTACCTCACACATGAACACATCTCGTTTTTCTTTTCTTAATATTTTTTTTTTTTTTTTTTTTACATACAGGTTCTACAGAAACTGGAACTCTGAACGTAAAAGCCAGGACCAATCAACCAACCAACCAACCAACCACCAGAGTCGACCACAAACATTACAACCACACACCTTGGCACGGGACACTGGGAAGGAAGAACGGAATGGACAGAGGAATGGAGTTGGGGAAACGAGAAATGGAATGGGCAGAGGAACGAGGAATGGAATGAGCAGAGGAACGAGGAACGGAGCTGGGAAAACGAGGAATGGAATGGGCAGATGAACGAGGAACGGAATGGACAGAGGAACGAAGCTGGGGAAATGAGGAAAGGTACGTAAGGGGGGATGAAGAACGGGAAAGGGAAATGAGGAACGGAATTGACAGAAGAACCTGGAATTGGGGGATGCTGAACAGGACAGGGAAACGAGGAACGGAATCGGAGGAACGAGAAAAAGAACGAGGGAATGAGGAACAGGATAATGGAACGAGACAGATACAGATGAACAAGAAACAGACAACGACGGCGGGGGGGGGGGTGTTGCATGGGTGGGGGGTGGGGGGGTTACATGGGTGTGGGATACAATGAGGTTGCAGTGTAATATGGGGTGGGATAGGGAGGGTTAGGAATGGGGGTAGTGGGGTGGGGTGAGGAGAGAGACTGGACTGCATGGGTGAAGGGGGGGGGGGAGAGGGTGCTTCTTATCTGACCACATTAATTGAGGGGGAAGGAGAAGGGAAAGGGAGAGGGTGGGTGAAGGAGGAGAAGGAAGGAGGAAGGAGGAGAAGGAGGAAAGGGAAAGGAGGAGAAGAAGGGAAAGGGAGAGGGGTGGGGGATGAAGAAGGAGAAGGGAAAGGGAGAGGGGGGGGAGGATGAAGGAAACGCAGAGGTAAGATGGGACGGACGGATGGATGGAGAAAGAGGGGAGAAAGGAGATGATCGGAAAGGAATGGAGAAGGGCAGTGATGGGGATGAAATACGGCAGAGGAAGTTAGATGAAGAGAGGGCACAAAAGAAATGGGAAAGAGGATTCAGAGAAGTATAAAATCAGGCACCACAAAAATAACCTTGACATAAACATAACACCAACCAACTTACAACACAGACCTACATCTATATAATATACTCTATCACTCTATACTATACTCTATACTATATTCACCCTCTATACCTTCCCTATTAACCCCCTTTCATCTCACTCTACCCTTGATAAAAAACAATTAAAACCATATATAAAAAAATTATAACCATATAAAAAAATTATAACCATATATAAAAAAATAAAACCATATATAAAAAAATTAAAACCATATATAAAAAAATTAAAACCAAATATAAAAAAAATTAAAACCATATATAAAAAAATTAAAACCATATATAAAAAAATTAAAACCATATATATATAAAAAAAAATTAAAACCACATATATAAAAAAAAATTAAACCATACCCGGTATATAAAAAGTTTAAAGAGGCAGACGGCGTGTTCTGATATCGGCCACCCATTACACCAAACAATCCGATAAGACTCATACCATATGATAACTTGGCATCGGGACTGTTATCTCGGGGTTATCTAGTTTCATCAAGAGTGCTTTCCTTCCTTCCTTTCTTCCTCCCTTCCTTCCTTCTTCCTCCCTTCCTTCCTTTGTTGAAGCTTCGGGTAGAGGAGACATACAGAACGAAAGGAGTAAAAGGGAGGAGAGAAAATGGAAAGAGGCACGAACGACAAGAGAAGAACTGTGAGAGAATATTGGTGAAAAGAGAGAAAGGGTGTGTAAGCGAGAGAGAGAGAGAGAGAGAGAGAGAGAGAGAGAGAGAGAGAGAGAGAGAGAGAGAGAGAGTGAGAGAGAGAAGTAGGTAAAAGGTTGAGGTGGACGGACAGGAGCTTAGAGAGAGAGAGAGAGAGAGAGAGAGAGAGAGAGAGGAGAGAGAGAGAGAGAGAGAGAAGTAGGTAAAAGGTTGAGGTGGACGGACAGGAGCTTAGCAGGCCATCTCCTTTTGTGCCTGTGATGTTTGCAAGTCGGGAAAAACAAGTTACACTCAGGCATAAAGCACTAAAGTCCACCCCGGTGATATGCAGGTGTGGTGTGGTGTCAAGCTGGCAACAACCAACCTTGAAGGTCTGTCTGTCTGTCTGTCTGTCAACACACACACACACACACACACACACATTTTAAGTCTTATTCACTCTCGTAACTATAAATGGGTGTCAATTATTCTCTCTCTCTCTCTCTCTCTCTCTCTCTCTCTCTCTCTCTCTCTCTGTATGTATGTGTGTGTGTGTTCATCTCTCTCTCTCTCTCTCTCTCTCTCTCTCTCTCTCTCTCTCTCTCTCTCTCTCTCTCTCTCTCTCCTCAGACCACCAACAAAACATGAAGTCTGCCGCTACACACCTTGCAATACAATACGCTATATACGTACTGAAACATACTGTATATCAAAGACCTGCCTACAAAGGAATCACAACAGTATATTTATTTCTCTCTCCACGTCGCATCAGTTACTTTCACCTGTCACCTCGATCCCGTGTTGTTAATTCTGGCTGGGTACTTTAGCCTTATATACAAGTAGATCAGAGTTATGTCCCTTCAAAGCACATGTTGGTCCAGCCTATCATTACGTATCCTATCCACGACGTCCCCTGGTAGAAATTTAGATCTACGGGATGATCATAATATTTTAGTCCTTTTTTTTTTTTTCCTAATGCAGTGAAATCTCAAAAAAGAAAGAAAAAAAAAATAATAATAATAATAATAAAAATAATGTGAAAGGTTAAAAAATATGGAATTGCATATGTTGAAGTTCACGAAGTCTGTTTACTGACATTTTTTTTTTGCAGAATGAGTAAGCTTTCCAGTTCGTCACATCTATAAAAATATAATCCTATAACTATATACCCCTTAAGGTGGTAATTCTTTTCTGGTACATTGGAGTGCCATGATTCCTCCAAAGTATGCTATGTAGGAAACCGGACCAGAAGAGCAAAAATAATAGTGTTATGTTACTTGGAATAGTTTGCATGGAGGATTCGGTTGCTCCATATTTACCAACACAAAACTTCCCCCTTTAAAGAATGAGCCTCAACGTAACGCGAGTCAGTCAGTCACTTCAAAGTCTCCCCCAACATAGACATCTGTGGACAGTAATGGGTTAAATAGCCTTCTGAGTGGCTGGATGGATGGAAGTTGTAAATCGAAAGGAACATTGTTGATGGATTCCGACCCTCCTGTCTCTCTCTCCTGTGACTCTCTCCATCTCCCTCATATTCTCCTTTCCTCTCCCTCATATTCTCCTTTCCTTCTCCATATCCCTCATACTCTCCCCCCATCTTCATTCTCCTCTCATTCTTCATCTCCTTCATACTCTCCTTTCCTCTCCATCTCCTCTCCTTCTCCTCTTTCCCTCTCCCTCATCTCCCTTCTCCTCCTCCTCATCTCTTTTTCCTCTTACCCTCTTCCACTCCCCCATCTCCCTTCTCCTCTTTCCCTCCTCATCTCTCTTTCCCTCTTACCCTCTTCCATTCCCCCATCTCCCTCCTCCTCTCACCAGTGCCGTGTCCGATCGATAACCTACAACTGGGAATATCCGTGTAGCCTGTAGGAAGGGAGACATGGAGGTACACTAGGCTACTGCTACTACTACTACTACTACTACTACTACTACTACTACTACTACTACTTTGGGCTATGAATGAACAGATGATGTGATGTTGTGTGTTGTGTATGTGTGTGTGTTGGTTTGTTTTCTTTGTGTGTGTGTGTGTGTGTGTGTGTGTGTGTGTGTGTGTGTGTGTGTGTGTGTGTGTGTACGAGCGATAGACTGCATGAATGGACAGTAAATAAACAATATGTGTGTGAATATAAACGAAGATATGATAAAAACAAAAAAAATATTTGTTTTTGCCTGTGAGTGTCGATGTGCACGTGTGGGAGTAAATAATATTATATCTATGAACACCAGGCAATGTGTGTGTGTGTGTGTGTTAAAGTGAAGAAAGGAGAATAAATATTAATGGATGTCAGGTAGATTATAGCCTACACCATCAGAAAGGGAAATTCCACAGACAAAAATAAAGGAAGACAAATGGAAAGTAGAATGACAACAATAAAATATAATAATAAAGAAATACACACAACAAATTGAATGAAAGAAATAACTTACTGAGATACAAAACGTGAAAAGACAAAAAAAAAAAAAAAAAAAAGAGAGAGAGAGACATTTACAGATACAAGCAGGAGAGACAAAGACAGAATGCAGAACAAGGAAAAGATTGACAGAGTCAGACAAGAAAATAAACGAGACAAAGACACAGAAAGAAAAAGTAAGGATATAAAAAAAAAAGACAAAAACAAAGAGAATAAGACAATACAAAAAAAGACAAATAAAACACAAGAAATACAGACCAATAAATTAGGACACAGTGACAAACAAAGAAGAGAGACAAAAACAAATAGAACAAAACAATACAAATAAAACACACAAAAATACATACCAATAAATTAGGACACAGTGACAAACAAACAAACAAACAAGAGAAGGAAACACACACACAAAGACAAACAACAAAACACAACAAGTAAATAAATATAGACAACGAATTAAAAAACAGTGACAAAGAAAGTGAATGACATGTTTTCTCCCCTCCCTCCCTCACCCCCCTCCCCCCAATGACTGTGACAGAGAGGAGGGGGTTGAGAGAGGGTGTGTGTGTGTGTGGGGATGGGTGGGGTGGGGTGATGGAGGTTGAAGGGGTCGGGTGAGGGGGGGGGGAGGGGGACTACAAAAATCAATAAGAGACAAAGAGTTGGCTACAAATATTAACCCTATAATCTGTGTCGGGGAGGGAAAGGGGAGGGAGGGATAAAAGGAAGAAGGGAGGGAGGAAAGGAGAGAGGGGAGGGATTGATGTGGAGGTAGGGGAGGTGAAAAGAGGGAAAGGGTAAGGGGATGGTGTGGAAGAAAGAAGAGAGAGAGGGGAGAGAAAGGGAAGGACAGGAGATGATTGGATGGTGTGGAAGAAAGAAGAGAGAGAGAGAGAGGGGAGAGAAAGGGAAGGACAAGGGGGAAAGGGGAATTACAACAGGACAGAGAAAGAAATGGTTAGTGATGGGAAAACACAAGGGGGAAGACCAAGAGGAAAAAAAAAGGACAATAAGAGATGAACACAGGGAAAAAGTAAGTAAGGGTCTTGGAAGTAAATATAGAAAGAACAGGGGATGGAAATAAAAGAGTTGGGGAAATAAGGGACTTCAGGGAATGAGGGAGGCAAAAGGGAATGTTAAGGGAGTGGGAGAGAAGGTGGGAGTTAAGTTAGGGGTATGGAAGGAAAGTTAGGGACATGGGAGTGAGGTTAGGGGCATGGGAGGAAAGTTAGGGGCTTGAGAGAGAAGGTGAGAGAGAAGTTAGGGGTAGGGGCAAGTGGAGGGGGGGGGGGAGGTTGGGAGATAAGTTAGGGGTAGGGGCAAGTGTGGGGGGGGAAGTTGGTAGATAAGTTAGGGGTAGGGGCAAGGGACATAAATTAGGGGTTGGGGCAATAGAAGGAGGGAGGGAGGGAGGGACAGGACCAGGATGGAGCAGACAACATGACAAGGGGGAAGGGCAGTGTTCGATTTTCTCTTAGTTCAAATAGATTTTATGCGTATCGACCGTACCAGAGTCATTAATGCAGACAACTCCAAAGGCTTTAATTTGGGACGAGAAAAGGGAGGGAGGGAGGGAAGGAGAGAAGGAAGCCCGTGACGTCTGTGTTGTTGTTGTTGTTGTTGTATGTATGTTTCCCGTTGTGTGTCTCTCTCTCCTAATAAATATTGAGGTGGTAGCCTTGCAATGTTCAATAGTTGTTAAGACACACATCAATCAACCTTAGCACCCGATCATTAGCAAAGATTTATGATGGCATATTTGTGTCTCTAAATGTGTGCAAATACGAACTTGCTCTCTCACCTCATATCGAATACACTCACTCACTCTCTCTCTCTCTCTCTCTCTCTCTCTCTCTCTCTCTCTCTCTCTCTCTCTGAACACATGCGGTTTTATTTATAACAGCCTCGGGTTTTGTAAGAACATCGTAAATATCACGTCTTCCTTTGGTCGGTAGCGTTATACGTAACAAAGATAACGACACAAAGATTTTATTGGCTAATCTATATAGGCGATGAAAAGCTCGTAATTCCTGCCAGTGACCGCCAGGGGGATGGCAGTCGCAAGCCTCGTATGTAGTGTTGCGAAAATCATGTGCCAGCATTATTTATTAATCATTAATCTTGTGTTATCGGTGGCCGTTTAAAACTAACCTTCGGATATACTATTATTAGTAGTATTAGTAATAGTATTGATTAGGCCTTTAATGAACATTATTAATAGCTTTTTTTCAGGCTATTATTAGCGTGTTGTTGGTTACGTTAAAAGAATAAAGAATTAAATTATATATCCATGAGCAATTATTGTTGAGTAATTGTGAGAGTTGAAGTTACCAGTTGTTTACAAGTGTGCACACTCCCTCCAATAAAATCCAATGACTTATTAGTTTACAAATTTAGAGCAGCTGCCAACTGGTTTGCACGAGAAGCCTCTCTTCTACAGACCTTCCTCCTCACTCAAATATAAATATGGAATTTTTTTAATATCTACTATTTTTCCTATTTTACGACAATTAGAAATCAAGTTAGATCATTTGGATCTCACTAAATATTTAAAGAACCATTATATTTTACATAATATGAAGATAAAAACCGAGTTATAATGAGTATACAAGGCAATCTAATTTTTTGGGCTATACATTATAATTATATAACAAAAGATATATATACTTAGTATCATAAGTGACTGGTCTCGTACTAACAAGGATAAACGTTTGCACATGGCTTGTTTTCATGTGTTCTTACGGCAGTTCTGCTTTGTTAAATGAAGACCCGTTAGAAACTCCTGCTAATTTTAATAAAAGATGAAATTCACTTCACCTCACTACAAGTAGGAAAACTGTCACATGTTCACGATTATAATGTACAGCTTTGAAAGAAATATGCTCACTATTACACACACACACACACCAATCATGACTCACCAGGCCTCCCCTCATACATACATACATACACACACACACACACACACACACACTCGGCGCCTCACCAAATCATTTCCCCTTTTCCCATTCCTTTTCGGCTTGTTAATGTGGTGTCTGGAATTCCAGGAGGGTCGTAAGGGGGACTGGAACGGAACGGCACCACCACCACCACCACCAACAACAACAAACCTCACTAAGACAAACACCAGCTCATATAATTATTACAGTGTCTTAGTTCGTTTGCATTCAGTGTCGTTCATCATTGTACAAGTAAACATTATGTAAACATTTTCTTGATTATGGAAAGTGCAAGATGAGTTTAGAGACGAGTATTGGCTAAGAGGAGACCAGAGGAGGAGGAGGAGGAGGACGAGGGAAGGGACTTGTTGCGCGCGGCATCTCTTTCTCTCTCTCTCACACTCCTCTCCCTCCCTTCCTCCCTCCGTCGCCGCGGGAATAGTTTCTGTGAATGAAATGGAATACGGCTGGAATCTGGGACTCGAATCCACATGGTGCGCGCGCGGCCAGAATCATTCCAGTTCCAGTTGTACTCTCCCTCTCGGCTTTAAGAGATGTCATTGGTGCGATTGCTCTCAGTGGGACGGAGTAGGCTGTGGGGAGCGCTGCGTTGCATCTCCTGGATCCTTTGCCGACTGTCTGCTTCCTTCCTTGGCGGCGGTGGTGGTATGGAGTGAGTGCCCTTGAAGTTAGCGTGTAGCGGTCGGAGCCCCGGATCTGTCTGTAGCCTGGTTAACTTTCGCGTGTTTTGTTCTTTTTCGCAATAGAGATTTTCAGATTCTAAATAACATGATCTTCGCTTCAATTTTCAGTTTCTATATATTATTATTATCTTTGGTTGAATTGACTGGGAAAGAGTTTGTTGTGTTTCTTGTTATTTTTAGTTTTTATATAATTATGATCTTCGGTTGAATTATCAGTTTCTATATATTATTATCTTTGGTTGAATAGACTGGGAAAGTGTTTGGTGTTTCTTGTTATTTTCCGTTACTGATACCTTGTTCTGGGTTCGCTAGACAGTACAGACTTATGGGATGTAATTTTGTATGTTATATTTCTAATACTTTGAGTTAGTTCTTATGGTTTGACTTAGTGGAAATGTAATGGCTTTTTCATTAAATTTCTTGGCTTTTTCGGCAAGTGTAATGCAATACAAGTCAAATTTGCATCAAAGGTTATACAACTAGGCATATATCTGCGACTTATAAACATTAGAGTATACTCGAAACAAGCATTGAACGTCATATATATCACTTGGAAAGGAATCGATTCATTTTCACTAAGTTGAAAAGGCAATTGAAACAAGGCATAGCAGCTCTGAATGAAAGAAAACGTTAGAAATAATAAAAACTCTGAATAAAGAGGAAAGAAAGGATAGAAGCTCAGAAGGAAGAAGAATGAAATAAGTATACTCTAACGTAAGGAAAAAAAACAAAATACAAAAACATAACAGAAACTCAGAAAGATGACGAAGGAAAGTTGGATTAGAAGCACTGAATAAGAACGAGGAAACGAGGTATAATAGTCAGTTAGCTGAAGGGGTAAAAGTTGTTCTTGACTCGATTAGGCAACTGATAAAGAGAGAAGGTCGGTGGATTTATTAATGTTTTTGTTGACTGATGAAGAGAGAAAGGAAAGGTGGATATAGAAACGTTTTTGTTGACTGATAAAGAGAAAAGGTAGGTGGATTTATGAACGTTTCTGTTGACAGATCAAGAGAGATAGGTCGGTATATTTATGAATGTTCTTGTTGACTGATAAAGAAAGAAAGGAAAGGTGGATATAGAAACGTTTTTGTTGACTGATAAAGAGAGAAAGGAAAGGTGGATATAGAAACGTATTTGTTGAGTCTAAGACCACTGATGAAGAGAGAAAGGTTGAGGTGGTAATACGGGCAGTGAGTCGCGACGTCACCCCCTTCAGTAGAATACACCGTAACCTGTCCAGTATAAGATAAACTCCACCAGGCAGGCAAGGCAAGGCAAGGCGAGGCAAGGCATGGTGGACCCCAGAGCAGCCATAAAAAGCCTAGACAGACACCAGACCGTCAGTCGACACAGTGAGGGAGGATCATCACCCCACCTTCCCCTCCACCACCACCACCACCACCCAACAACACACACACACACACCACTAATTCATTTACTACCTCACCCTGCTTTTAACACTGCACACCAACACTTAGTTTTATAACACCCAGCTAGGACCGCACACACACACACACACACACACACACACACACACACACACACACACACACACCCCTAACTACCAGGATTGATCTCATTTAACACAAATATACATAATCGTCATAATGAATCTACCGGTACCTAAGCCGAGTAGTCAGTGCCGAATGTCGCAAAAAGACAAACAATAAGCTAAATTAAACACATTATATATTACGTTCAGTTAAAAAAAAAATAAATAAATAAATAAAGTCGTGTTCGGGAGAATGTACACAAAAAAGGATATACAGTAATCCTATATACAAACACAATAATGTGAAACCTATGCTCACAATTAATTACACCCAGGTTTGCACTTAGGTTACAGATACACACGCACGCACACGCACACAAACGAGTTACATATACACAATTACAACACACTAAAACACACACACACGAAATACACATATACAACTACTACTACTACACACATACACACACATCTAGTCAGACTGGAATGTGGCCGACTATATGAAAGGGAGAATGTGTGCCTCTGGAATGCTGGAAATAGGGAATGGAGTCTGCAATAAAAGCCAGAGTTTCATGACCGGGAATCTGACGAAGGAATGCCGGCCAGAGGGACCCGCGGGGCCCCTGTGGTTCCCGAGGCCTAGCCCACGCCCTCACCCTAACCCAGCCCTCACCCTGAACACTGCACGCCCTCACCCTTACTCAGTCTTCACCCTAATCCAGCCCTCACCCTGAACCCTGCACGCCCTCATTCTTACTCAGTCTTCATCCTAACCCAGCCATCACCCTATTACACGTCCTCACCTTAACCCAAGCCTTCCCCCTAACCCAGCCATCACCCTAACTCACGGCCTCACCCTTAACCTGAGCCTTTGCCTATACTAAGAGCTCACTATCACCTTTATCTCCACCCTTGCTACACTCACCACCAGTCTCTATATATTATCAATCGTACTATCTATAATAACTCTGTTAGAACTAATTATATGCATAGTAAATAATATCAGCTTCATTAAAACAATATTGTATTATTGTAATATGTTATTACAGCTGTGCCAGTATAATATATTTTGACAATGAACACACGCTATAATGTAACATATAAATTATAATTATCACAAATGACAGTAATATATACGTATACCAACATAGCCTATGCCAGAACAATAATGAAAGAGCATAACAACTTCTTCAATAACAAAATGGATATAGTATCAACACTCAGATCCATGCAGAACAATAATGAAAGAGCATAATAATTACTTCAATAATAAAATGGATATAGTATCAACACTCAGATCTAATAACCATCTCTGCCTTGACCAGTCCAGTCACAACAAGACAAAGGTCCACCTCCACCACCACTACGAACCCTGCATGCTGCCCTTGCCTCCTCTCCCTCACTTCCCTTTCCTCTACTGACGGATCAATCTTCATACGTTATTAACCAACAAATTAAATCGCTCCAAATATCCTTCCTCCCCTTCCAGCGTTCCAGGGCCCCAGGCGACGACCCCCACCCACCTCCAGCACAAAAGTATTCGAATAAACAACTGATCAGGGAAGTAGGAATGCCAGAAATAAGGTGCCGAGACCGTCAAAAATGGATGTGCTGCTTCTTCTCCTCCTCCCATTCTTCTTGACCCTATAGACTAGAGTACTCCACTTGCTTGTTGTTAAGGCAGTGTGGATCAGGGTATAAGGTTTGTTATTGAAGTGTGGTGAAGGGTATAAGGTTTGTTATTGAAGTGCGGATAAGGGTATAAGGTTTGTTATTGAAGTGTGGATAAAGGTATAAGGTTTGTTATTGAAGTGTGGTGAAGGGTGTGTAAAGCTGGATATAGGACTCACTGAAGGGGGGTGTAGCCTAAGTATTGTCAATGTACTGTAGTGTGGATCAGGGTATAAGGTTTGTTATTGAAGTGTGGAGAAGGGTGTGTATATAAGGCTGGATACTGCTCTCTGAAGGGGGTGTATGTATGTAGCCTGGTGTTGAACTGAAATGGTGGTGGTGGTTAGGTAGTGATGGTATTGTTCGTGAATGTACACTGATGGGGAGAGAGAGAGAGAGAGAGAGAGAGAGAGAGAGAGAGAGAGAGAGAGAGAGAGAGAGAGAGAGAGACCTGGTGAGGGTGATAGATGGACGTTTATGGTGATGGTGACAGCCCTTGGTCTTGGTTGGTGAGATGAGTGGTTGTGGTTGTGGGTGTGGAGGGGCGTGGCGTGGAGGTGGGTATGTGAGGAAGGTTATACACACACACACACACACACACACACACACACACACACACACACACACACACACACACACACACACACACACACACACACACTCTCTCTCTCTCTCTCATCACCATAACATCAATATTAATAATCCTATCTACCACTATTGGTGGTAATCTACCACTATTGAAACAAACACAACAATAACCAACCAACGCATTTACCATCAAAACCTCCCAACACCGGGTAAAAAAAAAAAATAAAAAATAAAAATAAAAAAAATAAAAAAAAAAGATAAATTAACTATCGTATTATTTCCTTGGTCAATTCACTTCACCATAACGGTATATCGAATAGTCACAGCTTGGATGAGGAAGGCACAAGACAAGACAAGCATGCAGGAATAGTCTATACCCTCTGACGCCTGCAGTGGACAGACAGACAGACACACTATAATATGTTATGATGGCCTTCTCTTCTTCACTTTCCTTCCTTCCTGCCTGGTGGACGTCGCTGGGGCATCCTACCTATTTTCGCTGTTGTTATATATATACTTGCATGCTTCTTCGCCCCGCCGCCATCTTCTTCCAGCATATATTTATCGCTATTTACTATGTGCGATAATGAAGGTCGCCGCGTTATATAATAAATAAGCACGCGGTACGGAAGCGGCGCCCAACTTGGTCTAAAGCCATGCAGGTGAGCCAGCCCCGAAATGCCTACACTATTTTAGCAATATTTCTTTGATGATCTATGACCTCATTATGTCTCCATAATTTATACAGAACCCATCATCACAGCCCTGCCAGTCATCTCGCTCACAGTAGGAGGAGCTGAAGGAAGAGGACGTGGAGGAGGAGGAGGTGGAGGAGGAGGAGGAGGAGGAGGAGGAGGAGGAGGAGGAGGAGGAAGGGAAGGAGGAGGAGAAGAAGCAGAGGACAAACACACAGACAGACAGACAGGGGTAGCTACATACACACAACACAACACACCTTCACAAATATTTTAACTCAGGTTTCCCAAATGTTAAAAGGGCTGTTGAAAGCTATACATGTAGTAAGTGGTAAGTGTCACTACACACACTGCTATTTGTAAAGGCTATACAGAAACAAAATAATATGAATAATATGTCAGGACTTTTCCAAATGACTTACTGGGATCAATTACTTTGGGTGAACGAGAGGGCAATTGATTTCTCCTAACAAAGACTTCCCCAATCCCAGAGCACACACACACACACACACACACACACCACCTTACACAAAGCCAAGCAGGACACAAAACAAGTTATATTCACTACAAGTGCCTTAACATTCTAGGCAGACCTCTCTCCCACATCACACACCAGACATTCATCTTTCACACAACGTCGCACACACACACACACACCCTTTCCCCCTTTCCGTCACACACACATCCTTTTCCCCTTTCCGTCACACACACACATCCTTTTCCCCTTTCCGTCACACACACCCTTTCCCCCTTTCCGTCACACACACACCCTTTCCCCCTTTCCGTCACACACACATCCTTTTCCCCTTTTCGTCACACACACATCCTTTTCCCCTTTCCGTCACACACACACACAGGTACACAAAGTCTCCCCCACCAACGCCAACATCATCTCCCTCAATATTTGCGTGGGACAAAGTGGGAGCGTGTATGGGGCGAAGGGGCGAGTGAAAGGGGCAAGCAGGAGAGAAGGGGGGTTATAGATAAGAAAGAGAGAGAGAGAGAGAGAGAGAGAGAGAGAGAGAGAGAGAGAGAGAGAGAGAGAGAGAGAGAGAGAGAGAGAGAGAGAGAGATTAATGCTTATACTATACATCAACAATAAGAGTATAAGGCTTTTAGATCAACAAAGGAGGTGTATGGATGTATATGATTCCTCCAAACTATGCCAGGAAACATACTAAGAATAATAAATGATTAAGGATACGATGCTGAGAGGAAAACGTAAGGGAATAAGAGACAAAATGAGTGGAAAGAAGGAAGGGGAAAAGAAGAAGAAAGAAGGGGAAAGGGTGTGTTACTTAGAGAGGACACACACACACACACACACACACACACACACACACACACACACACACACACACACACACACCTTCGGATAGATAGAGGCACAACAAAAGTGGTGTCGGTGGAGGTGTCGGTCTCGAGGTCCTTGCTAATAGGAATTACCATCTCATTACGGGTATAATTCATTAGGCCCCATTACCAGGCCAGTCTCCAGTTACCTCTGCGTCAGCCTTAGTTTTAAAAGTGCCATCGAAACCCGAGACCCTCCCTGCAACTTGTGCCTAAAGTGTTGCTGGAAGGGGGAAGGAGGAGGAGTAGGAAGAGGATAGTTATCTCCTAGTTATCGTCTCCCATTCTTAGATACCGAGGATAAGTTTGGAGAGAGAGGGAGGTGGAGAAGTATACAAGGAGAGATGGAGGGACACAGTACACGTGACACAATGATAGATGTAAAGAGAATTAAGAGATAGAAGCGGAGAACAGATTGAAAGAGAAGAGATAGAAATGGAGAACATACGTAAAGAGATGCGATAGAAATGGAGAACAGACGGAAAGAGAAGAGATAGAAATGGAGAACAGACGGAAAGAGAAGAGATAGAAAAGGAGAACAGACGGAAAGAGAAGAGACAGAAACGGAGAATAGAGGGAAAGAGAAGAGATAGAAAAGGAGAACAGACAGAAAGAGAAGAGATAGATACGGAGAACAGACGGAAACAGAAGAGAAATGAAGAATTAACAGACGGAAACAAAAACGAGAGAAACGGAGAGCAGTGGTAACGATACATGTGATTTGTTATATATTTCATATTCATTAGATAGAATACCATAATTATAGCATCGCAAAATTGTTGTAGTCGTGTCAGTAAGACATTTAGTAACTAGAGACAATTTGATGTGCACTTCGCTGACGGGAGGGCGGACAGAATGTAAGATAACAAACATATTAATGAACACCTGCTATATAATTAAGTATAGCGCATAAACATAATCTCTTAAAAGCACCAAAATGTATATATAAATATTTATGGATAACAAGAGACAATCAGCAAAAATGAAAAAAAAAAATAAAAAAAAAAAAACGAACATAACATTACGGAAGACAGAACGTGGGGGCAGGGGCGGGGGGTGCGGGGGTGGGGGGGGGGGGGTGTAGGGACGACATGAGGGCAGGCAGGGTCATTGTGGGAGTAGCAAGGGAAGAGGAAGGGATAAAAACAGGGAAGGCAGGGTGGTGGCAGAGATGGGGGAGGTTGCATGCATGGGGCTGATAGGGAAGGAGCTTGGGTGGGGTGAGAGGGGTAGGCTATAGATATATTGGGGGTAGACTGGCAGGGAAGGAAGGGGGGGTTGGGGGTAGACTGGCAGGGAAGGAAGGAAGGAAGGGGGGGGGGGTTGGCGGCAGGGCTGAGGGGCTGATCACGTGCAACAACAGTATTGATTCCAACTACACATTAATAACGCAAGATAATGTGTAGCTATAAAATGTTTGAGAAAAATAATAAAAAAGTAAATCTGTCTCAGCAAAACTGGATATTCTCCTTGCTGTCAATATAAGATACACATAGTAATAATTTCAGTACACTGCCTTCAAGTGGGTAAAATTATCTTGCATCTGAAAGTTTTCGTATGGTACAAAATTTCTTCAGATTTTATCCAGATTTGGAAATGGGAAAAATCGATCCACTTGAAGGAAAAATCGTGGTGGTTGATGCAAAAATCGCAATTCATTGTTCCCTCAGAGAAAATAACATCCTGCGAGTATGCTCATCAAGGGTATATTCAGGTATACTCGCTGCCTCACGGAATTCTGTCTGTGGAGAATTATGAACAAATCGTGATGGTCGCTGTCGGGAATATTTATCGACACTGACTCACACAAAACCAAATGTTAACGATGCATCCAATATTCTGAAGGTGTTAAAATGAATGTTATTAGATTTGGAAGATAGTGAAGGTGCTTGTCACAGTGATTTCCTTTTATCTGCTTTTCATGGATCTTCAGCAAAACTATGGTACCAGGTAACGCTCTCTCTCTCTCTCTCTCTCTCTCTCTCTCACATCACACACACATTGCTCTTCTTTCATCCCTTTTCCCTCATCCTCATACCCTCCTTTATCGCATCTCTCGCATCACCCACCCACACCTCCATCTTTCCTTTCTTCTGTCATAACACTCTTGCCTCCTCCACCAATAGCCTACCGATATACTTTCCTTCCTCATCTATAACCCATGACCGAACACTGCTCCTTCCCTCCTTCCTTCCCTCCCTCTCTACTTTCCTCGTGACAACCCCAGACTGTTTCTGGTTCCCTGCTGTGCCTCCCGCTGCTCTCCCGTAATAACAATCCACATATAAACAATCCAGACGGCCTCGTTGTCCTAACTGGCTGCCGCTAACGACGCTAACTGCCGCTATCCTATGTCAGCAATTACGGAAATACTCCCCCCACCTCCCCTCTCCTCCCATCCATCCCCCCATTTGCAAATCGCTAATGAGAGCAGCGGGAAGAGGCTGATACGCTCCGGTACCGTGCCTCCGTCTTCATATCGACTTCGGATATAGAGGAATTGAATTACATGTTGAAGAACCAACCAACCCCCCGTGGTGGAGGCTGGGTTCATTTTTGTGGTGCAGTGTAGGGGTCGCTTAGCCTCATTACCGGTCACATTACGGATGCAAACTGGTGTAACTGACGAGCGTTCTCAGCCTCTCTCAAAGCCTTCTTCATTCTGCCTTCTCCTCAGAGGTCCCAAAGAATACCCTGGCAACTCTCACATCATAAAAGCATCTATCTAGTCTTTGCTTCCCTCCAAGTCCTCGGCATCTCTGAGGTCGTCTCTACTCTTAGTTTGAGAAAGGAACAACCGTCATAAAAATTAAGGGTTAATATCTAAATTTGACATTCTGATATAAGAGTATAAGATAAACTTTAACCCCTAATGTACCCTGAGATCAGAGATATTACAACACTTACATTTTGCCGTCATTACTGTGGTCTGGACAAAATGCTCACGAACCTTGCCAGCAGTTTTAGTTTCTGTCCCTCACGAAGAAAAAATAATCATAAATAAATATGCTGCTGTCAATAACATTATGAAGAGTGGCCTCGTGACGCCAACTCTGCCCACCAACATACCTCACCAGACTCCACTGAAATATTTCCTTGGAGATAAATGAAACAAATGGCCTGAACTTGACCTGACCGATGACCAGGCGTTGTCGGATTTCCCCCGTGAAGTTATAATGAACGGAAAAAAAAAAAAGGTTGTGAACAGAAACCCGGTGAAAACCCCTGGCAAATAATTACCCATTCCACCTCGGTGTGTATCTGTGGTTTGGGTTTCAGTGTGGTTTGTTGTACGTAAATAATATTGTATGTAATTAAGACAACGATGCCACGACTTTAGTCTTTCACTGTACATGTAAACAAAGTTAAACTAGGCTTATTATTGTTTTTTTCCGTAAATATATTACTGTCGTGATCAAGGGTTTAGACACATACAAGCGCTACAGACTTCAAATTCTAAAAAACTTTCTGAAAACAGTAAACGAAATAACGAATATATAATTCGCAGATTGGTATAATAATAATAATAATAATAATAATAATAATAATAATAATAATAAAAATAATATCAATTCAAGAGTAAGCTAAGTGTGTCATACCTCGTAAGAAATCTTAACCTAGATGTTCTTTATTTGATTCTATATAGAGTCGATTCCAAGATGGTCAAGTACCAACACAAAGACTAGAAACGGAGAACGTACTGAAATGCCACGTGTAACCCAGAGACATTAATTGGTGTGTGTGTGTGTGTGTGTGTGTGCTGTGAGTGTGTGTGTGTGTGTGCCAAGTTACCATGAGGGTGTGAGTGTGTTGGAGAAGGGTTCATAGTAGGTGACGCCAGGGAGGCAGGCGATTATCGATTAAATTTAGAGTCCAGGGAGTGTTGAGTCGCTGCTGGGGAGGCGAGTAAAGGAGAGGAGAGGCAGCGTGGCGGTGGAGTCAGCGGCGGCGGCGGCGGACACGACCATCTATTTCCCCGCCAGCCAGCCAGCCCGACCACCGCCAACCCCAACCCACTCGCTAATCTCTCCAAACACAACCGCTTTCTGATTAATCTTCCCTCATCACAAATGGCCTGGTGAAGTGAGTCACTGATCTCTGGCGCAGTGCAAACATAGGGTGAACAACAGCTAACAATACTCAGTAATTAGAATTAGCGTCACTTTTACCCTTATCATCTCCAACAAAAGAAATATACAACAGTTCTAGCAAAATTTGATAACTACACTTTTCAACAATATTAATATTTTCTGGACGAGTATAATATATGACGCTGCTATACAACACTTGCTAGGAGTACACAATTCTTAATGAAAAACTGATACTTTATAACCATAACATGAAACATAGTTATATAGGAATGGGAGAAATGAAGGGACGGGAATAACAAAACTAAAATTGGAAGCGACAGAGAAGGGAAGAGAAAATATTGGTAGGGGGAAAAGAATGAAAAGAAGATAGGCTATATAGGGATTTATAACAATATGTATACAGTGATGTAAGAGGTAGAAGAGACAGTAGAGGTGACAGAATTAAAGTAGCCTAGGTTAGAAAATACACCCAAACAAACAGAAGAAGAAGAAAAAGTTAGTCCAAGTAGAAAGGGAAAGAATATAAGAGAAAGGGAAATGAAAGATCTTACGTGAGGGGCAGAAGGAGAAGTGGCAGAAAGGAGAATAATAACAGCCAGAAGAAGTAAAAAGGGAGTGAAGGATCAGTTGGAGGAACAGACGGTGGTAAGTACAACAGCAGCAGGGGAAGCAGAGGAAAAAGTAATGACAGTGTAATGACGATATATTAGCAGAGGACAGTACCAGCAGGAGTAGAAGAAGCAGGAACATTAAAAAGGATGTATCTGTGTATAGTATAATGGCCTAATGAAATGAACAAATCTCTCTCTCTCTCTCTCTCTCTCTCTCTCTCTCTCTCTCTCTCTCTCATTTTATCTCCTATTCCTCTCTCTCTCTCTCTCTCTCTCTCTCTCTCTCTCTCTCTCTCTCTCTCTCTCTCTCTCTCTCTCTCTCTCTCTCTCTCCTGGGGTGATATAATGACCATTTCAAATAGCCTCTGAAACGAGCCCCGAAAGAGTCAATGGGAGTGAGTGTAGGCTATGGGGGTCTGTGAATGGGAACGAGTGTATCTTGTGTGGTGGTGTGAATGGCTCTGAGGTCTGTTGGTGAGGTGTCAATGACTGAGAGGGAGGACCGTATACACCAGGCCAAGGTAGTGGATAATATGCGTAACTTTAATGGTGTTGGAGGGAGAGAGAGAGGGAGGGAGGGAGAGAGGAGGGTGCATGGTGGGAGTGAAAGATGAGGGAGGGTGAAAGTAAGAGAGGGTGAGGGAGGGAGGGTGAAAGTAAGAGAGGGTGAGGGAGGGGGAAGTGGCGAGGGAGGGAGGGAGGTAAGTAGTGGGGCGAGGGAGCATATATATATATAGGAGAGTGAGGGAGGGGGGGGTGAAGGGGGTGTGGAGGGCTAGGGGGGTAAAAACCGAGGGGGGTGGGGTGACAGTACGTGGAGGGGAGAGGAGTGACTGGAGGAAAAGGGAGAATGAATAAGGGAAAAATAGGGAGAAGTTACTTACAAGTGGGAGATGTAGTGAAGGTTAAGTGTGAAAGGCGAATATGAGACGATAGGAAATGAAAGTGACAAGAGAATAATTGTTGTGAATGTGAATAGAAATGAGTAAATGTGAAGGTGAGATGGTAAGAACACGCGTGATGAGAGGGGAGATGAGGGATGCTGAATAAGGTCTACGAAGGACAGTGAGGAAGATGAGGGAGGGAGGAAGAATGAATAAGAAAGATAAGGAATAAATTTAACGGTGAGAGAATATAACCAAGCATGCGAAGAGCTATACATTTATGTGTAGATAAATATATGAAAATCCGAGTAACATGTGTACATTATATGAGTGTTAGGGAAAGCAGGAGTAAATAGACATACGAGTAACTTATGCAGAATGATTTACGAGTATCATAGACCTACAATAATAACATGAAGAAAAAAAATATCAAACACAGAAAAACTCACTAACCATTAAGGGAGTGCGTGAATAGGGGGACAGGCTTGGGGGGGGGGTTTAGGGGGGTGCGGGAGTAGGGGACAGGCTTGGGGGAATTTGGGGGGGTGCGGGAGTAGGGGGAGGGTTAGGGGACAGGCTTTCTACCTACCCCAAGCCTGTCCCCCTATTCCCGTACCCCTCAACCCCCCCCCAAGCCTATTCCCTACTACCGCACCCCCTTAAGAAACTACGAGGAGTATATGTGTGTGTGTCAGCCTATATGATATCATGTCAGCATCAATAACATATTAATTACTAAAGCTTATATATGCAATGCAAAAGGTTATGAAGGCAAACAAGCAAGCACAGAGAAAAGTTCGCATGAGAGAAGGTTATGCAACTTAATTTTCATCCCTTACAAAACACTTGAAGACAGATGAAAAAATTGTGCAATGAAATACTGGCGTCACGAAGATAAAAGCAAAAAAAAAAATAATAATAAAAAAAAATAAAAATAAAATAAAAATAAAAAATAAAAAAAAGTAGATGGGGTTCAGAAATACAAATGAAAGTGAGGTGAGGAAAATCCAAGTTAGTTTCAATACCTAACGTTGAGATGGGGAGAACCTGACGTCACTAATATGTTTCATCCATTGTTATTGACGGTGGTCGTGAGTCAAGAAGAGAAACATGTGCAATACAAGGTTAATTGATTATGGGGGTAGGCTACTGATGGAGTGTAAAACGAATATAAATAAAATAGCTTTGCCAGTGAAACGTATGTAGCCTAAATAATTTCAAAACAATAATAATAATAATAATAATAGTAATAATAATAATAATTTCAAAACAATAATAATAATCATAACAATAATAATAATCATAATAATAATCATAATCATAATAATAATAATAATCATAATATTCATAATAATCATAATAATAATAATCATAATAATAATAAGCTGGATAAAACTTAAACAAATAAAAATATCATAACAATTATATTATAACAGTAAGGGAATTATACTGTATTATGTTCGATGTATTAATGAAGAAGAGAGTAATGAAATATTTTTGTTGTGAGGGAGAGGAGCACAGAAGAAATACATATAAAATAAATAGGATATATAAATCACCAGCAAAGAGAATCGACCGACATGCAGTAGAGGATGTGAAAGGGAAAGTCATGCAGGAACGAGAGAGTCTATATAGCGACGAGTTGAAGAGACAGCAACAGACCATATAGTAAGAGATAGCTACAGACAGATACAGGCCCCCTAGTAAGAGACAGATACAGACAGCAACAGACCCACTAGTAAGAGACAGATATAGACAGCAACAGACCCCCCAGTAAGAGACAGATACAGACAGCAACAGACCCACCAGTAAGAGACAGCAACAGACCCACCAGTAAGAGACAGCTACAGACAGTAACAAACCATAATAGTAAGAGATAGCTACAGACAGCAACAGACCATATAGTAAGAGACAGATACAGACAGCAACAGACCCACCAGTAAGAGACAGCAACAGACCCACCAGTAAGAGACAGATACAGACAGCAACAGACCCACCAGTAAGAGACAGATACAGACAGCTACAGACCCACCAGTAAGAGACAGATACAGACCACACTAGGAAATTCATAGGTAAATAATAACACTCTCTATAATAATACAGTAAGGCATAACAGAACACTTGAAATCCCATTATATATATCCAAATACATCAGACAAATGCCTTCTTATTTATTTCAATGTTATCAGATGGTGCTAACCGGTTTGTTTTGTGATGATGAAAATAATAAATATTCCGGCATATATTTTTTTCTCTCCCAGTCACATCAAAATTAATATACCACAAACAATAATACCGCTATAGAAAACAGAATGCTCACTCAATGCAGGTCTTACATACGATAAATTCATCAATAACTCTTCAAACTTTTTTTTTCCAAGTCGCAGGAGCAGAAAAAAAAAAATTATATGTATATGCTATTTCTCTAACCTCACGACTTACTCTCTCCCCATCCAAGGGCCAAAGAAAGCTAAGAGTATCTGGCATAGAAAGCTAAGAGTGACTAGCAAAGAAAGCTAAAAGTATCTGGCCAGGAAAGCTAAGAGTATCTGGCAAAGAAAGCTAAGAGTATCTGGCAAAGAAAGCTATGAGTGACTGGCAAAGAAAGCTAGGAGTGGCTGGCAAAGAAAGCTAAGAGTGGAAGGCAAAGAAAGCTAAGAGTGTCTGGCCAGGAAAGCTAAGGGTATCTGGCAAAGAAAGCTAAGAGTATCTGGCAAAGAAAGCTAAGAGTGTCTGGCAAAGAAAGCTAAGAGTGTCTGGCAAAGAAAGCTAAGAGTGGCTGGCAAAGAAAGGTATAAGAGAGAGAGACTGGGTGACTGGCGGTGGGGGACGGACGGTAGATCAAATGGGCCGCAGTTGGTGGTGGTTGAAACGAGGGATGAGAGTGGATTAGTGTGCATCCAATTGGTGGCACGGAAAATTAGTCGGCCCCAGTCAACACACACACACACACACACACACACACACACACAGAATTAGTCGGTCGCATTCAGAACACACACATACACAGTAAATTCGTCGGTCGCATTCAGAAAACACACACACACACACATGGAAAATTAGTCGGCCTCAGTCAACACACACACACACACACAAAATTAGTCGGTCGCATTCAGAAAACACACACGAAAAATTACTCGGTCGCATTCAGAACACACACACACACACACAAAAAAAAATTAGTAGGTCGCATTCAGAAAACACACACACACACAAACGGGAAATTATTCGGTCGCAGTCGGAACACACTTACACAGAAAATTCTCGGCCGCATTCAGAACACACACAGACACACACACATCGCCGGGAGTGAGCAGATCTGTGACAAGGGGCTCAGTTTAGGTGTTTCTGTAATTAGTTTTTCCAGACCCTCTCCAGCGACGACTTGCTAGGCCTAGAAGCGACTCACTCCCCAAGGAACGGAAGGACGTGATGTCTCTTTCTTTATCTACCACTCTATTGCTGAATGAATCTCTCTCTCTCTCTCTCTCTCTCTCTCTCTCTCTCTCTCTCTCTGTGTGTGTGTGTGTTTACGCAAAATAAGAAAAAAAAAATATTTGACCTACCTTTCTATTGTTGAATGGATGGATGTGTTTTTGTTTTTAGAAAATAGAAAATAATTGTTTTTATTTTCCTTACACTAACACGTGGTTGGTCGTAGTAAATAAATATATAATGATGAGTTTTATTCCGGATAATTAAGCAGCCATCCAGTCTAAATCTAGCTTAATTTGCGATGGCGGTGGAGAGGAGCAGTGAGTGAGATAACGACACACACACACACACACACACACACACACACACACACACACACACACACCACCGCCGTCGCCGCTCGATACCTTAATTAAGAAAACAATAAAAGCCGCCAACTGTGTGTGGGGTTGTCAGGCCATTGGTGTGTTGGTCAACCTCGGGAATGTCACCCAAAACAATTCCATAAAACACGTGTTACATCCAAAACAATTCATTTTTTTTCAAGTGTCTCACCCAAAACAATTTCTTTTTTCACATGTCTCACCCAAAACAGATTCCTTTCTTCACGTCTATCACCCAAAACAATCCTTTTAATCATGTGTCTCCCCAAAACAATTCCATAAATCACTTTCTCTTCGACTGTTGACACAAAGGACTGAGTGTCTTTGGGTAATCTCACGTGGAAGGCACTTTAAGAAATTCATCTGTATAATCTAATGAAAAAATTACACATAATGGGAAGAATTACATTTAACGACACTGACTGGACGGGCAGCAAAGGGGGTCATGGATAGTGTTTAGCGGATAATGTTGGACATGTTTAACCTCTGATGGTGTTATTGTTTTTAGCGGATAATGTTGGAAATGTTTAACCTCTGATGGTGTTATTGTTTTTAGCGGATAATGTTGGATATGTTTAACCTCTGATGGTGTTATTGTTTTTAGCGGATAATGTTGGAAATGTTTAACCTCTGATGGTGTTATTGTTTTTAGCGGATAATGTTGGATATGTTTAACCTCTGATGGTGTTATTGTTTTTAGCGGATAATGTTGGATATGTTTAACCTCTGATGGTGTTATTGTTTTTAGCGGATAATGTTGGATATGTTTAACCTCTGATGGTGTTATTGTTTTTAGCGGATAATGTTGGATATGTTTAACCTCTGATGGTGTTATTGTTTTTAGCGGATAA
Organism: Petrolisthes cinctipes; assembly: GCA_033782935.1. Classification (NCBI taxonomy): domain Eukaryota; kingdom Metazoa; phylum Arthropoda; class Malacostraca; order Decapoda; family Porcellanidae; genus Petrolisthes; species Petrolisthes cinctipes. The sequence goes on along the minus strand of JAWQEG010001845.1, from coordinate 6,078 downwards.
TGTTGGACATGTTTAACCTCTGATGGTGTTATTGTGTTCAGCGGCGGCGGACACTATTTATTATTATTATTCCTACTGTAGAGTCTCACTGTGTGTGTGTCTCGTTGTAAATCAGGAACCGAGGGGGGAATATGGCAGAGATAATAAGAAGACCAATATCGTCATCCCTTTCTCTTATTATTGGTTTAAAAATATATATATAAATGTGAAATGTTTTGCGTATAATTGGTATCTGCTAACGTGAACCAAGAGTCATGGGGTTTTCTGTTGTTTTTCCATTAATATATCTTACTGTACGGTACATCAATAATATCATAATTATGTAGACACCACTACAGTACCGCTTTTTCCATCAAATAAATAAACCACAGGATGATGTGATTCTAACGCATCCTGTTCCAAGTACAGTACCGTACATATTATAAGTTCCATCGCTGACAAGAGATACGTACGTGCTTTTACTTATATATATTGACCTTTTACTACACCACAGTTTTCGTCACAAACTAATTAATCTGTTTGTGTCATTGAAGATGGTCAAGTCAAGGTGGAGCGGGTGTAACGAAAGTCGGGACCAAGTGATATCTAAACATTTTCCATTCCAAGCGTGACAATCTTATCACTGACGAAAAGTAATCATAGGCATTCATTACCGATAAAGTATCCACACAATTTACGGTTATAACATTGAGAACTAAAGAACTGTCTATCAGATTGTGGTGTAGAAGGAATGTGTAGGAACCTAACCGGAGTGGTGATGATAATAATATAACATTGTTTACCATGACGTGCTGTAGGTTATCAGATACAGACTGCCTATTAATTAAATGAACTGCACTATGTTGCATATATTTACACTACGGGTCAGAATTAAACACAGTTTAAGCGGTGACGGTCACAGATAGGAGACACAAAGAAAAAAGATGATCAGCGTGTGATCTGAAACAATTATAACTCAGGTATGAAGTATATATACAGTCACATGTTATAAAAAATAGCCTCAGTGCTATATTTGCCTTCAGACGTGTATGGGGCGGGTGAAGAAGCCTGGCAAAAGACGAGTTTGGCGACCCTTTCCGTCCCCTTCACTCCAACCACTTTCTGGCACCAGGCACTTGTCACCCAACCCGGCACTCCCTCTCGCTTAATAGCCTTAGTATTCCCTTTGTTTCACCGGGACTCCGAGTTCATAAAGGGATACAGATGATCTCTGATAGTGGTGTCGTGTGTCCAGATATTTTAACTTCTATGAATGTAAGCGCTAGTTATAATTATCATGAACGCAACGCTTACATAGCTATAGGACTCCTGATCTAATACTAAGCAAGAACAAACAAACACAACACACCCAGGACATTTATCTAGAATGAAGCTGTGTAATGTCCTCAGGGTTTTGGCCGCGATGCCGACCCCTCATCTCTCCCCTCCTTCACGCCGCTTCACCGCTCACCCCTCACACCCAGCCCTCAGTGTGTCAGAGGAGTAGAGCACATCACACACTTCCCTCACATACCAACACTCACTTGAATATATCAATACGAGAACATTATTGTGTATTGTTATATGATTTTTGTTATATACGGGTTTCTTTCATGGTTCGTATAGAATTAACACTATGTATACTTTCTTTGACACACCCACAGACTTTCGTGACACAGTAATCCGGAACCAATTACTGGATATCACTGTATTAGCTCCGGTAAATCAAGAAACAATAATCGCTTCTGAAGAACGAACAACAACAAATAGAGGCATTCACAATACGGAGAAACGAATTCCAGTAGGGTATATGAAAACTGCAGAAACTGAAGTACACATGTTTCTGATTACTACACACTTAGCACTCCGCTCTAGCGCCGAAGCCTCAACCAGCCCTAGACACCTAGAAACAGAAAGCGACACGTACCTGGCGGTGGTGCAATCCTTGTAGAGGACGTCGAAGTGTTTGACAGAGAGAAGTTTGCACCTGTTGACACCAGGCTGGATGGCGCCCAAACCTCTCAGGATGCGAACTTGGTCAACATTGCACACGATGGGTTCAATTGACAGACGCTTGAGTTTGGTGTAGACGGTATGGAGGCCACCCACTAAGTGCTTCAGGAATAACTCGAAGGCTTGTGGCAGGCATAACATTGTGTCACCATTAATGATAAATGCCGCAACTTTAGCTCCACGATAGTCCACGATTTTACACTCATGGCTCTCTGATGAAGGAACGGGTGGTGGGGAATGGTACTGACGGGGGAAGTCTTTAAGTCCTGCCAAGAGTGAGGACATGGGAGGCTCAGCGCCGATGTGGAACTGGGGCGGCATCCCAGCAAGCATGCCATGACGATACCCTCCAAGCCCAGGGGGTGAAGATGTGGGTATGGGCACTGAAGGAGGCAGCTGCGACGTCAGACTCTGAACTTGCGATACGGCCGCCAGTAGGTGCGACGCCAGCGAAGTCGACGACGGAGGAGAGGGACTTTTGTGTGGCGGCGACGAAACCGGAGGTCGTCCGCCTTGGGTAGCGCTGGGCTCCATGAGGGCCTCGGTACTCATAGTGGATGTGAGTCGTATACACGTCCGCACGCCACCACCAAGACACACACACTCGCCCTCAGATACAAACTACAACTCTACAACTGCTATTGGATCGGATTTCAAATCGAATAGTTACAAAAATCAAACAATCAACTGATAGCTGGCTCACTCAATTATTTGCGTTGCGAGTGCCATTATGATTGGTTGTTGGGGTGCTAGAGTGGCGGGGCTTTAGCAATGATTGGTGGAAGGCGTACTGGATGGGCGGAGCTGGGATGCGCGCACCGAGGGGAGGAGCAAGATTCTTCAGTCGGCGGCGAGCAAGCGGCGGAAGAGGAGAGGTGACGTCGGAGCTCATTCTTGTGGCGGTCTTTACCAACCGTGTTCCTCCCGCTCTCTGATTTAGGTCACCTGTGAGAGCATCAGCATCTTCTGGGTCTCCATGTGAACCATGATTAAACTGATAACCACTCAACCTTCCCTTGATCCTCAGGTTGTTCGTTCTTAGTTTTCAAGTATCATCACAGTGCCATCACATTACAGTAATACTCCTTTAGGTGTTAATGGTTATAGTAATCGGAAAGAGCGGCTTATAATCTACAATACGTATCTGTAAAAGTTACCCTAAATAGACTACAGACATAAAGCAAACTATAATATTCCTGGTCTTAATGGTACACGTACATAATTTATATTTTGTCGTGAAATTCAAACCCGGTAGATCATTTCAAGTACATCATTGACTTCATTCAGGTGGTGCAGTGTCTGGGTGAACATAGGTGGAGGATGTCCCGTTGGCTGGAGAGAGAGAGAGAGGGGGGAGGCATGGTGATATGTAATGAAAGAATGGAGATGAAAGCCTTAATTAACAGAGTGGCGATGTAGGAGTTACTTGTATGTGAGAGAAGAAGCAAGGTGGAGATGAGCGTGTGGGGGCGTGTATGGTGGTGGAAGGAGTGGTGTGGTTGGTGTTAGTGGAGGTGGTAATCGAGGAGTGAGTGGACGGAGGTGAAGCCAGGTTAGTTAGTCAGTCAGTCAGTCAGTCATGGTAGTACAGGCGGAGAGAGAAGTAGGGTTGGCACATGTGTTTACTGAAATCATGTATGGTAGTGACGGACGGTATATAGGTGTGGTGGATACTGGGGAATGGGGATACACGCGGAGAGAGAAATAGGGTAGACGCATATGTTTACTGAAATCATGTATGGTAGTGACGGTATATAGGTGTGGTTGGTACTGAGTAATGGGGATACAATCTAGGTGTAGGTTGAGGTGACTGAAGGGGTTGGAGGCCCGTACAATAAACTGCCTGCCTGCCATAACACCACTTAAATAACCTTGTGTACTGTCCTTCATAATGTTTTAAGTACACTTAATTTTCCATGTAGTTTTCAAGCGATATGTCCCCAGGATGAGTTAGTTATACTTCTCCGGACTGGTTTTAGCACGGCTTGCAGAGGGAAAAATGTATAGCGTTTGTTAACGAAAAAATCATGCCGAGTTTGTTATTGATTTTTTTTAGATTGGGGAAGAAGTATAAGGCAAGAAACCCGCTTCATGTCCCCAGCTGCGAAATATAAGGTGTGGCATTAAATATGAAAGCACGAACTAAGAATTGTACACATAGAATAATGATAAAAATCTTCAAATAAAAGTATATTTTTTGTACAGGAAAGCACTTTATATAATCCACATAAGATCTTCGGACAATAATTTGTGATACAAGTAATAATAACTGAATTTATTCCTTACATAATATTTATTCATACAAGTTGTTTACAAACGTAAATAACAATTCTCAGCAAACATACAGTAAACATATCACCTCATCTTTGGTTATACTCTTGATAACCTTGAACATTATTTTTTCACCTGCATTACTTAGCTACCCTCAGTACCATCTCTCTCTCTCTCTCTCTCTCTCTCTCTCTCTCTCATACACGTGCACTTTACTTAAGCTCAAGCGGGACAAAAGTACAGGACTTACACTTTTGTACACATTGACATAATTATACAGTCGTGGTCAATAATAATCATCCACATATGGGTAACTTCAACAATTTGCTGTCTAATGTTTTCATGTTCACATATAATGTTATTGCTTTAAGTAGTGTGTAGCTGCTTGTATAAAATTAAACGATGGTACTTAACCTACCTGTTGTAAAGTTTATCAGCTAAGGAACAGAGGGAAGCTGTCAAAATCTTACGTGAGTTACTCCTATATGGATGATTATTTTTGACCACGACTGTACATGATGCTCCAAAATTACTCTCAGTCTCATCACTCGTGTTATATCTCCCTCATCCTCCCAACTCCTACTATAATCATTCTTCCTCACTCTCCAAACTCTTGCTAGGTTATATTTCTCGATTGTCTATTCTTCAGTACTTCCTCCATCAGACCTCTAAATGTCAATCTAAATACTCGTGACTATACCATCGTTCGTACAACAATAGACTTATCTTTTATAATGCCCTTTTTATTTAATGTTTTTTTAGGCCATGTGTACAAGTTTCAAACAATTTAGAGTTCATAATATATAATTCTTATGTTAGAAAGTACAATCACGGCACATAGTCCTTGATCAGGGTGTAAGGGGAAGTCTGATCAACGATAATTATGTGCCACGGAACTGTGTATACATTTGGACACCCAAAGATTGAAATGCTTATGGTGGTTGGTAACTTTCAAGTGTTGATTTAATGTATTACGTCAACTCGGTACTTGTCCCAGATATATAGGCTGTCACTGTCACTCTCACTGTCACCTGTCACTCACTGTCACTCTCACCTTCACTTCAACTTCCCTCTGGCCTTACTTACCGCACCACCAATTTACTCAATTTTATATCTAGTATATCTTGTCTCGAACCGCTATTTGGCTGACTTCATCCTTCGTCATTCTGCCTCGGTTCTTGAGAGTAGGATTATTTTTTGTTCCATTTTACGGGGGTTATGTGTCCATCTGAAGGAAGGTTGGAGGAAAGTGAAAGCCTTAGTTTGATCAGAGGACGGAGGAAATCGTGCCACAAGAGGGGGTGAGTGGGTGAGAGAGGGTGTGTGTGTTCCGTAGAGAGGGAGGGAGGGAGGGAATAAGAGAGAACAGAGAGTGGGAAGGAGGGAGTGAAAGAGGATGATTATAAAAGGAAAAATGGGATTTTATAGAAGGAGGGACTATAGGAAGGAAGTAAAGTGACCAATGGAGAAGAGAGGGATGGAGAGAGACGGAAGAAAAAAGAGGAGAAGTCAGATAGGAAGAGAGAAGAAAGAGGAAGGGTAAAGTGATGATTGTGAGGTGACTGGAGGAAAGGTAATAAAGGAGGAGAAGAAGGGGAAATTATTTGGATGAAGTATCTTGAGAGAGAGAGAGAGAGAGAGAGGAGAGAGAGAGAGAGAGAGAGGAGAGAGAGAGAGAGAGAGAGAGAGAGAGAGAGAGAGAGAGAGAGAGAGAGAGAGGAGAGAGAGAGAGAGAAGAGAGAGAGAGAGAGAGAGAGAGAGAGAGGAGAGAGAGAGAGAGAGAGAGAAGGAATGAGAATTGAAAAAAAGAGCAGG
>JAWQEG010001844.1:52500-60722 GCA_033782935.1 Petrolisthes cinctipes | reverse complement strand
GTTGTTGTTTTTTTTTTGTGGATATTCTTCTTACCGTTATGTTACGTTTGTCCTTACCACTTTTTATCATGCTACTCATTATTCATTCCTGGTTCTCTCTCTCTCTCTCTCTCTTTCTCTCTCTCTCTCTCTCTCTCTCTCTCTCTCTCCTCTCTCTCTCTCTCTCTCTCTCTCTCTCCTCTCTCTCTCTCTCTCTCTCTCTCCCTCATCGATCTCTCTCTCTCTCTCTCTCTCTCTCTCTCTCCTCTCTCACACACACACACACACACACACACAGCACAACACACACACATATAGAGCCACCTATTACACACACACAACACCCACACACACACACACACACACACACACACACAAATAGAGCCACCTATTACACACACACACACACACACACACACACACACAAAATAAAATAGGGCTTCTTGTTCATATTATAGCACTGTTTGCCACTTGTAGCATCTGACTAATACTTCCTATCTAACTCTTTAAACACTTCTCTCTGCTCCATCCCTCCTATATACACACTGGACACCTTTCTTCCCCTCCACCACTCCTTAACAAATGTCACATCTATTCTCTCTCTCTCTCTCTCTCTCTCTCTCTCTCTCTCTCTCTCTCTCTCTCTCTCTCTCTCTCTCTCTAGTCGTCGGGTGTGTGTGTGTGTGTGTGTGTGTGTGTGTGTAACTATTTTCTAACTTTGTCTTCCTTTTCATTGATCCAGCATGTTGTAATTACTCAGTACCAATGATACAAGTAAAGGTGTTATGTGCAAAGTAAATTAAGGTATAATAATCTACCAATTACATACAAAAGTGAAGAAACCTCAGGGCATTATTCCTATAGAAGTAAGTAAGTTGGAGGTACCATCTTTTACACCTTAAGAATACGCTACAGATCCTTGGGAGTAATTACTGTCCCATCGGATTTGTGACATTCGTAGACACTTTATTCATCATTGTCCAAAAAGAAGGATAAATAATTCGTTACTCTATTACAACCGACCCAATGGACTGAAACTATCCGGATTAAATTAAGGGGATCGATTCTTGTACGCCAGTTGTAGTCTTCGAGGCCTCTATACAATTCTAGGAAAACACATCATAGATTCGTAAAGACTGAAGTGGTTTGTTTGATTGCTTGCTGGTCTAGTTAAGGGATAATGGTCTACTTTTGGTTCATTAGAGCGTCTTGATTCCTCCAAAATATGCCAGGAAACAGGACCAGATGAACAAAAATAATGGTGGTCTGTTGCTTGGAATAGTTTGGAGGAATCATTTGCTCTCCAGATTTACCAACACCGAACTTCCCCCCTTTAAAGGAATCCTACAACTATAGATACTTTTAAAACCCTTCAGATTTGACATGGCAATAAAACCCAGAGCCACAATCATTAAAAAAAAAAAAAAAAAAAAAAAATGTGTAGGAACCTGAATTTTTTTATATATATATTTTTTTTTTATCAATATTTTGTTTTATTTTTATTTTTTTTATTTTTTTTATTTACTGATTTCATTTATATATATTTTGCTTTATATTTACTTATTTGTTTATTTATTTACTTATTTTAATCATATATTTTTGTGGTAGTCTGCAGGTTCTGGCAACACTGACTGACGACTTCCAAGGACAACACACCGTCTCTGCAAAATATATAGACACACACACATACAAAAATTAACAATGGCACAACTGGAGGTGGATGTACACACAGCTCCGTTATTTGTTGTCATGTGAAGAAGAAGAGAAGGATGACCCATTGTGTGTCTGACCTCATATCTCTCATGCAAATTGTGTGTGTGTGTGTCTCTCTCTCTCTCTCTCTCTCTCTCTCTCCTCTCATCTCTCTCTCTCTCTCTCTCTCTCTCTCTCTCTCTCTCTCTCTCTCTCTCTCTCTCTCTCTCTCTCCTTATCATTTCACATCATTCAAAGTCTGTCTCTCTCTCTCTCTCTCTCTCTCTCTCTCTCTCTCTCTCTCTCTCTCTCTCTCTCTCTCTCTCTCTCTCTCTCTCTCTCTCTCTCTCTCTCTCTCTCTCTCTCTCTCTCTTCATATCATTTTACATCATACAAAGACCAAGTCTCTCTCTCTCTCTCTCTCTCTCTCTCTCTCTCTCTCTCTCTCTCTCTCTCTCTCTCTCTCACACTAGGATATACAGTATATTTGAGTATATTATTGTCTCGCATTCCCTTTTGTAAGTGTAATTAATACTAATTATTTGTATTCATCCCCTTTTTGCGAGTGAGTGTAGTACATTATATATTAATTGTGTTTGTTTCTTCGAGTACGCATGTGTTGTGTGTGTGTGTGTGTGTGTGTGTGTGTGTGTGTGTGTGTGTGTGTGTGTGTGTTGTAGAGATTGGTGTATGTATGGATGTGTATTGTGTGCTGATGTGTATATGTACAGTATGTGTGTGTGTGTGTGTAGGGATTGTGTGTGTATGGGTGTGTATTGTGTGCTGATGTGTATATGTACAGTATGTGTGTGTGTGTGTGTGTGTGAGCATTGTGTGTTGACGTGTGTGTGTGTGTGTGTGTGTGTGTGTGTGTGTGTGTGTGTGTGTGTGTGTTCCGTTATGGCCCAGATACTGGTTGTCCTCGAATTCCAATCACCTCACCACCACCACCACCACCACCATCACCACACCCTTCCTACTCCACCTACCCCCTCCTTATCCACCTACACACACCTCGAATCCTGCTCTCCACCAAACCCTCTTCTCCCCCCCTCCACTCCCCCCCCCCCACACACACACACACATACTGAGTCTCCGCTGACACACATGTTGCTTCCATAATTGTATGTGCTTCATTGATTATGCCCCCTGTTGCTTCTCATTATCTGAAAATCCAATTCAGTATTATAAGCTCTCGGTCGCTTCAGTGAGACAAACTATAAGTTGAGAATAGTTTCAGACGGTGTTGAACAAAAATCCTTCTTTTCACATTCACCAGCATATATATAAATTGAATGAAAAGGCATGATTATAAAAAAAAAATTCACGTCACGAACAAAAACTTAACCTTAACTGACCTTAACACAAAGCTCAATTCCCAAGGCTATCTACAATGGACAAAAACACATTACCATAAGCAAAAACTCATCTCAAGACAAAGCCTGTAGCGAGCGGAAGACACCATGAGGGGACAGACAGATAGACAGAGACAGACAGACGGGCATTCCAGACTATTTCACAACAATTATTAAGGGTGTGTAACCAGAGCTATAGATAGCATCCATTCCCCCTTCTGGTTATCCTTCCCCCTAGCGGCAGTCAAGGTAAACGAGGAGGAGGAGGAGGAGGATATGTGCGTGTGTGTCGTGTCGGAAAATGCAACCTACTGTACTTTTCATTCCTCCTTTGTTTCACGTTGCTGGTGTATATAGCATTGATGGTAATGTGTTCATGCAGTCGTCCGTAATGTCAGTCACGTGGTCCAGTGTGTCACGAGATTATAATTATTGTACTGTACGTATGGAAAATAAATTAATCTCTCACGTCCCCAGTCCATCCTGTCACGAAATAATTACAGTCTGTCGAAATGTCACGTGGTCCAGTTTGTCACGAGGTAGCAGTATATAATTCTGGTTTTAAATTGTCACGTCCCCGGTGTGTCCTGTCACGAAATGTTATGACCAATTTGTCACGCCGTGGCCTTGTCTCACGTCATGGAAAAGAGAATGGTTTGGTTGATGTGGTACACTCGTGATACATAATTTCTGACCAGAGTGTGAGGAGCAGAAAGCTTCGAATCGCCTGGTATTGTTCATTTCCCCCCACCCAGTACACCTATAGAGGCTAAGGTCGTATGCAGGGTATGTATGTGTGTGTGTGTGTGTGTGTATGTATGTGGGTGCCTGCCCTTCGTCTCTGGTCAGGGATTACGTATCACGAGTGTACAGTACACAAGCACTAATAAGTATTCAGGTGTGCTTCAAATACCTAGAGACAGTAAATAAATGCACAATAAGATCTCCATTGGAATTAGTTCGTTGGTGAATTGGTGGACTGTTCAAAGCTTCAACCAAGGCTGTATACTTATTAGTGCTCGTAAATATGTATACAGCTTACTAATAACACCTGATCCATCCAGCCAAGGACTACATTCAGCTCTTTCGGTAATTTTACACTGCAAAAACATTAAAGGGACAGTACAGTGTTAGTAAATCTGGGGCAACTGATTCTTCCAAACTATTCCCAGCAACAGGCCACCTATAATTTTGTGTGTCTTGGTCCTGTTGCCTGGCATACTTTGGAGGAATCAAGAAGCTTTAATGAACCACAAATTTGCCATAAACTTAACCGTAAAAGTTGATAAGTGTGATGTGAGTGGATGGTACGTGAGAGGATTATATAAAACAAACAAACCTGTCCCTTCCTTACCTCTCAACAGACGGGTCCCTCGAATAATACATGGTTACCAATCCAGCTATTGCCTTTACAGATGTTATAATTCTTAGCGTTTATGAATAGTATTTGGGACAGTAGAACTTATAATGATACACACATACATACATACATACATAGGGTCCAGGATAATCACCACTCTGCATTCTGTTTTCCCAATTATAAAGACCTGAAAAACACAGGCATTTTTTTATACACACTATCGACCTCAGAGAAAGACCCAAGTTGTCAGGTGTGTTACATAAGAGCCCTGAGACAACAACAATGATCGTCCTTCGTGGGGGTGGAGAGAGAGGGGGAATTGTTAGAGTTACAGCCACACTCCTCTTATAGTCATACCTCACTCCTCTAACGGCATACTCTGGCTGGCCATACAGGGGTTTTTGTAGGTATGGTGGTTCATGTATTGGTGTGTTTTGGTAATTTGACGACAAATAGGCAAGTCTGCTCTATAGGAAATCTCGGTCCTTTTATGTTATGTTTTGAGTGGGTTGCTTTATTAATAGGTTTAGATGCCTTACTAGCAATGGTAATGTAACGTGTACTTTATATTAGTTGTATTATATTTAAGGAAACTGTGATAAAGTGGAATAGGGTGGAGTAATATGAACCAGCCTGTGATAAAGTGGAGTAGGAGGAGTAAGGTAGTGTAGGATGGAATAAGGTGGAGCAGTTGGAGTAATATGAACCAGCCTGTGATGAAGTGGAGTAGGATGGAGTAAGGTGGAGCAGGCTGGAGTAATATTAACCAGCCTGGAGTAATATGGACCAGCCTGATATGACCAGGAGTAGGATGGAATAAAGTGTAACACGGTGCAGTAATATGGACCAACTTTGTCAACACACATCAGTCTGTAGATGATATTAGCCCAAGTATACAGCAGGTATACTACAATATTTACGACAAGAGTTCTTACACAGAGCATTGGTTAAAAGGGGTCTGTTTTTTACACATACTATAGGCATTTTTCTATTGACTGATTCATGTATTTACCCAAATAAAATTACTGGAAATATTTGGTGATAGGAAATTAATGTACTCTATTTTCTAGTTATTACGAACCCTTGGTATCATAGAAGTGTTATACGATTTCCTGATGCCGACTGTACATAGAAGCGTTGGGAGTGACTCGTTGTTGACCTCTGATTGACCGGTAGGGATGAAGGGGATTGAAGTGTCTGAGTTCCTGAACGATTATTAACAGCTGCAAGGCTCTGGTACTGATGAGAAGCTGTGTGTATGTATGTATGTATGTGTGTGTACGTACTTATTTGGCGTGTGTGTGTGAGAGAGAGAGAGAGAGAGAGAGAGAGAGAGAGAGAGAGAGAGAGAGAGAGAGAGAAAGAGTATGTATGTGTGTATACGTACTTATTGGTGTGTGGTGTGTGTGTGTGTGTGTGTGAGAGTGAGTGAGTGCGTGCGTGTGCGTGTGTGTGTGTGTGTGACGCAGACAGAACACATGAATGACACAGACTGACCTCGCCATAAATTTGTCAGGTCAACAAGTATATATTTCGTATAATACTTTGTCATTACACTTTCTCCCTCTGTGTATATAAGTTCAGTTCCTTGTGTTCGTACAGTTGGACACATGAATGGGTGGTACAGCCCAGGTGAAAGATACTTGTCCCATTTAAGTAACCAGTGTCTACTATCAGGTACTTGCTTTTTATTACCATCCTCAATACTGACTTCTGCCCCTGATGTCTCCTATTTGGCACTAATGAACTTGAAATTGGGAGAAATTGACCATCTTTCACTTGGGCTGTACCACCCATTCATGTGTCCAACTGTACATACCTCAAACCTCAACTTCCATTTTTTTCTTCATCCCTCCTTTTTTTTATTCACACGATTGCGGTAACTATTTTAACTTTGACACTCAGTTAAGAGGTAGTAATTTGAAAGAGACAGACAGACAGACAGACAGAAAGATAGACAGACAAAAAGTAACAGAGAGAAGAGGTATATTTTCCCAATAGTCATAGTAAACACAGGGGTTTGATTGACACTTTATGCTACCTCTTTGGTTATTATATTTTGCAATCCCACGAGAGATTTGTTTCAGCACCAATAGTCACCAATAGTTAAACACACACCTATGTTTATGTAGTTATACATGTATATTTTATTTACTGAGTGATGAATCCGTTGTTCTCTGTGTGTCTAATTTCCTTTTGATTCTGATGCACCCTGTCAATTAAATAAAACAATTAAATAAAACAATTTCCTCGGTATTACTGTGTGTGTGTGTGAGTCCGGAAGGGTGTGGCCTGGATGGAGAAGGATGTACACAACAGAATGGAGTCGGAGGGATATGTGAATGCTGAGAGTCTTTGTTCTCCTGGTTACATAATACACATTGTTTCATTAAGCTGACTGACTTACCGACTGACTGGTTATCCTTGCCCAGAACCGGTCATCAACTGACACCGCAAACAAACAGAGGAGGATATTGAAGGGGAAAAACTCTTGATGGTACAATTGATGGCTATTGAATTCTCGTAACTATGTTGTCAAGAATCAGATCACCTCTTAGTAACATTGAAGCCATTGGTTTCCAGGCAGAGTTTGGATGAATCGGGCACTCGTAGTACAATTCACCAATATGAAAGCCCCACTCCCCCCTCCCCTTTAAATATATTATACGGTGTTAAGAAAAGAAGGAAGTTGTTGTTTATGAGTTGATTAGAATGTTGTTTATCCTTGGGATGTCTGGACGGCTTCCTTCCAATGTGAATAATCGTTTCCTTTGAGTGTATGATAATAATAATTAATATGCAGTTATTGTCAGGGCTGGTGAAAGGTTAATACTTCGATTAATCTGATGCTTTCCTAATTTAATTCTACGACCATCTCCATCATAAGGACCCTGTGATTGTATATGAGAATTGGATGCTTCTGATTTCTCCTGACCATGCCACGAAAAAACAAGCTCCTTCCATATAGGTGGTGTTTCGTGGCAATTCATCCCATTTCTTGCTAACCTTGTCTTCTTCTTCTTCTGTGCCTCCTGCAGCGTGTTCTGGCCCTGGGTGTGGGACGAGTAGTTTCAAGGAGAGGTGGACAATGCCTCTCGTACGTCTGGGGGAGAAGCAATACTACCTCGGCATCTTCTTCAAGGTTAGCCACCTGGACTCCTTTGTGTTGCTCACTGGATCCTTTCAGAGAGTGTGTATGGGGGGGATACATTGATAGAAACATTAATAATAATAATAATAATAATAATAATAATAATAATAATAATAATAATAATAATAATAAGTAGTAGTAATTACCTGACACCATAACCAGAGTCTACAAAGTTGCATTTATGCGATGACGGTATGCATAGATAGGGATGGTTAACGAACTAACAGCAACTAACTATTGTGACATATATATTATATTATATTCGTGGAAATAAGCTAAAAACAACCTTTATACTCATGTGTACTTTGCAGTAAGTGTAATGCATTTAATTTTTGTGTGAATTTGTGTTAACTATCTTGCAACTCTTTTCTTCTGTGTGTATATGTGTGCCAATAATAAAATGTGTTATGCATTTTAATTAAAGAAACTGTTGTGTCTCTAGCATTTTATCTGTTCCCATCGTTTCTTCGTGCCCTACTCTACCAAACATAGCCTGACATGCCCTATCCTACTTGACATACCCAGCTTTTATTTGCCAGCTTTTCCCAGCCGTGTACAGTCACGTTCAGTTGTCCTGTCAACACCTTGGAGTGAAACGGCCTCGATTAATTATGTGAAACTATAGCCGTTGGTCTCTGTAATATTGGTTCATAAGACAGGATATTGAAACGTGACTGTCCTGTAC
>JAWQEG010001844.1:0-47500 GCA_033782935.1 Petrolisthes cinctipes | reverse complement strand
TTTATATTATTATTGCATTGTAACACAGCATCCACCACTCTCATGTAAAAATACATTGAATTGTGTTCAAAATGTATTCAGGTACTTTTAATTAACTATATATATATATTCTAAGTTATAGTTAGGATACAATCATCGATAGATTTGAAATGAATTTGTCTAGAATTTACTGTACAGTCGTGGATAATTGTTTTGATTCCTCTTCCTGCCTTTAAGGGGGAAGTTTTATGTTGGTAAATCTGGAGCAACTGAATCCTGCAAGCTATTCCAAGCAACAGAACACCATTACTTTCGCTCTTCTGGTTCTGTTTCCTAGCATACTTTGGAGGAATCAAGGCACTCCAATGTACCAAAAAAGAATTGCCACCTTAAGGGGAGATTCTCTTGTACGGTAGGTGAAATGGAAGGTCTCCAGCTGAATCCTCCCACGAAACAGATTCCCTATTAGTACCATTGAGAGGGCGTCTGTTTTCTGGCATAGTTAGGAGGAATCAGTAACCTTTCAAGGAATCAGTAACCTTTCAATTTACCAACAAGAAAATTTCCCCAAAATATAAAGTACACACCGTAAAATATAATATAATAACCGTAAGAAAATATGAGGTTCGAAAATAATGCATAGTATAAATCTATAATATACATACTGTATAATGGTGTTTATAATATAATGTATACCGTGTGTGGAAGGAGGAAACGATCTAGCTCTGACAAACACAAATATTATTCTCGGTGTTGTCAAAGAAGGAAGTGTTGTATGAAAGGTTATCCGATTTGTAAAGATTAATACACTCGTCATACGTAATCTCTGACCAGGGAGTACGGTATTAAACCTATAGTCGTGACCAGATACAGGCTAATAATAAAATACTCTTATTACATATATTAAATTAAGGGGAATTTCTCTTGTTTATATTTTGTAAGGCTACTGATTCCTCCTAACTATACCAGAGAAGACACCCCTAATGGTACTAATAGGGGATCTGTTTCGTATGGCATAGTTTGGAGGAATCAGAGACCTTCCAATTCACCAACAAGAGAATCTCATCTTAAGGTATAGGTTTGGAAAAGCATAAAATTTTAGTAACCATTAAAGTATTCACTAATATATATTTTTTATACGAATTTCTGATATGGACGGAAGAGAACGTGTAGCTCGTAAACTTCCTGGTCAGAAATTATGTATCACGAGTGTACAATACATTACAGACATTGACAGTGAACGAAGAGTGTGACACCTCCCTCCCCACTTCACATAATACTTGGAATAGGCTACATCAACAATCACTTGACTTCTCGGCTTTACTCTTTCATCCGCTTACATTGGACAATTCACATAACGTATATTTCATCACAGTTTCAAGATATATATTATATTATATTCTGACTATATAAGAGCTGGCGAAGTAAGTAAAACTTTCATCCGCGATTGTACCAGTAAATAAATATATTGAAAGAGAATGTGCGCAATTAATCATCTCTTATATTGCATGGAATATCTCGCTGCATATTGCAACAACACTGTGAATTAATCTCCAGTGTACAGGGTGGTCCGGAAGTCTTGTCACCCCTACAAATGGTTCGTCTAATTAATTACAAGTGTATGGTAGGGAGTGACAATACTTTCAGAGCACCTTATATATCACATCCACTAGAGTTACACTTAATAAATAAACAGCAATGACAGCTCATGTTAAAAGCGGTAAAACTCAGAGCTGGGAACAGTTTCATTACATAACGTTTCTTCAGGTGTAACACTCAATGACTATAACAAGTTAATACTAAGGTTTTTTTTTTACGGTGTTGGTAAATATGGAGCAACTGATTCCTTCAAACTATTCAAAGCAACGGGACAGCATTATTTTTTGCTGTAATCCAGTTCCGTTTCCTGACATACTTTGGAGGAATCAAGGAGTTCTAATGCACCAAATGTATATATACTATCCCCTTAATGTATGACAGTGACTCGCAGTCCAGTAAGGGTATTGCGGGGTTCATATACTCGATCCTTTGTGGCCCACGAACTCCTGCCCGCAACTGTACAATCACCAGCTGTAATAAGTATCCAAGGGCTGCTTCGGATAGCCTAATGGAGTATTGACTGAGCTCCAGTAAATATGAGACAGCAGGATAAGAGTTGTAATTGATTCACTGGTACGAATGTCAGATGAGTTAAAGCCTCAACAACAAGATCTGCAAACTTAATTAAGTACCCTAAGGGCCCGTATTTACAAAAGCAAAGTTCACTCTAAGTTAAAATTTTGTTGGTAAGTGTTCATTCATGGCAAAGACTATACAGGACACGGCATGGCTTCAAAATCATAATGTAAGCTCATATTAATAGAATAGCAAAATTATTCACTGCTTCGAAAATGAGCCTGAAACACTATTATGGTGAGGTCAGTAAGTAATGCAAACATACAAACAAGTGCAAACTCCGATATGTTTTGTGAATACCCGGCCCCTCTGTGATCGTGTATGTATGAATATTGGTGGCTTCTGCTTCCTCTTGACTATGAGCCGATTCCACAGTAGTATTTGTTTGTTAGCTTCCCAACCAACCACACTTGTAAGGCTTCATTATTTTCCAAAATCTGAGTATTCTCATTCACAAAATTTATCAACCAGTTAGATAATGATGATCACTGTATAGTTTACTCACCAAATTCATTAAATAATTCACCCATAAGTCATTAACACGGCCAATATTCTTTCGTTTGCGTGCATACAAACCAATACCAACCACTGTGGAATCGACCCTATGCCACGAAACAGATCCCCTATTAGTACCGTACCCTATATAGTTATCCCTTGATCTTGACTGTAGTACCATTGAGGGCGTCTGTTTCCTGGCATAGTTTGGAGGCATCAGAGACCTTCCAATTCACCAACAAGAAAATCTCCCCTGTTAAGAATAGGCTACGTGTTATCTGAACCACGCGACGACTTTCCCTTCACCACCAAGAACATTCACGCCTCTTACCTCACCTTATGATGTCAGTGTTGTGGATATAGCCTACTGAAACATTAATGGCTTATAATAGTATATAGCCTAGCAGGAGACCAGCAGGCCGGACTTTCTGTTAATTTTACATGATTTATATTTGATTATGAATTTTATAAACGATTTTAAAAGATATTGAGTTTACATAACCATCTCTACAGTATAATTACTTTAAGGGTTTCCTATCTTCAACTGTCCCTCCTTTCCTACAGTGTCATTCGTGTTTGCTCTCCCTCTTCTCTATATCTCCTTCCAAGTGCTACAAGGTCTTTTTGGCCTAGTACGGTTTAATTTATTCGTAACTGTACTAATAAGGGATCTGTTTCGTGGCATAGTTTGGAGGAATCAGAGACCTTAATTCCAATGCACCAACAAGATATCTCCCCTTAAAACCGACTCTCCTAATGGTGTATTAAAGTAGCGTGTTTCGTGGCATAGTTTGGAAGAATTAGTAGCCCTCCAATTAACCAACAAAAGATTAATTATTCTATTTACACCCCATCCAAACATGCAAATTGTGCCAAGAGACAAATTAACCAAAAAATCCTAACCATCTCAGTTTCATTACGTATAGTTTGGAGGAATAACTTGTCCCATACACACCCGGACAGTCTCGATCACTTCTTATATAGACTCGAAGCTTCAAATTAGCAACTCGTAGCTTCACATTCTGGTCATCATTTATATTCTCGGGGTATAGATGGTACCAAGAATTCTAGTATTGGGAGAAGGTTAGGCTACTCAATGTTATTTTCTTGTCCTCGTTGTGGCTGGGTGTGACGGTGGCGCCTCTAGCGGCCACGGGGATTCAACACTCCAGCTCCCATCTGCTTTCCTTTATCCTGATTAAATTTTGTGTCTAATTTTCTTTACTAGTAACACACAGGACCTTTAATACTAATTATTTGGCAATAGAATGAATAATAATATTCATTGTGGTCAAATTACATAAATAATTACGATAATATCTACGACAAATCCCTAATATATTGCTAAGTAAACCATACTTACCATATCCATACAGTAACTCCAATGGGCGATGATTCTTAACCTGTTTATGACCTCTACATTTATGTTCCTCAATAATATGTTGATGTAAAAGTACCAGAAAAGAACATTCATATCGTTTATTCTTAAAACTATAAAGCAACGAGTACTACACAGTACAACACTGTTACCACCACCACTATGTGAGAATATTCTTGATTCCTATTTTCTTACTTGCTGTGAGAACAAGACAGTTATCTTTACATGTGCTTGAGAATAGATAAAATATTGTTTGGTATATGTATTAAAATATCCATTTCCTAATATCTACGACAAAAACTTATTGCTAAAGTATCCATACTTTTAAAACATTAATTCATGCATAATATCTAAAATGAGTAATTATTACCTGTTTATGATATCTACAATATTGTTTCTCAATAGTATTCTGATTTATAATTAAAGAAAAGGAAAGCCATACGAAACAATGAACTATAAGTACAGAATCGTATTGTCATCACCAGTACATGAGAGCATTATAACCCGTCCGCCGCTAGGTGGCTCTGTTGTACCGCGAATACCAAAACTCTGACGAGAGTGGTCTATCCTTCTCCCAGTACTAGAATCCTAGACGGTCCCGAGATGATGACCGGAGGGCCGCCGGTGTGCTTGGGTGGATGATCGATTACTGGTCAGTGGTCACTCGATCAGTGCTTTAGTGGTCAGTGATACAGTAGTACTGGTGGTCAGTATACTTGGAGCAGTGGTTGAGAGAGGTTGTGCGTTGCTGCAGCTGCTGTTGTAAAGGTGAGGCATTGTTATTTAGTTGTGTGTGCTTGTTGTCCCTCCTCTGTGGTCTTTTCCATAGTCGACGTACTATCAGCTTTGCCTCACGTAGATTTCACCTGGTAACGCTATAACACCGTCCCCCTTGTCCAGATGTATGAAATCTTCTATTTCCTACCTCATTTTCCTCTCAGATTCTCGTTGTTATTTACTGTTATACCTTGAAGCAATATTCTATGAATATTGTGGTTTATCCATCTATTCAGTCAAACTGTGTTTACTAGAATATTAAATTAATTTTATTGATGAAGATTTAGGTTTCGGTTTCCTATCCTCCTCTGTCTCCTGCTCCCTCCTTTTACTCCCCTACTCACTCCCTCGCTCTCCCTACCTGTCTCCCCACCTCCCTCCCTTCCAACACATTCTCTGTCCACCCACCTGTGTGTGTGTGTGTGTGTGTGTTATTTAGTTATAATAACCATACCTAACACAAATTTTAATATTAGTCACATTCATAAAAATTAAGGGGTTTTAAAAACTAGAATAAAGTCTGGAAAACAAAATCACAATGAACCATAATGACCAGGGGTGGGATCTTCAAAGCATCGTAAGTTGGTGGCGCTACGATCACCTTTACTATCTCGTAGCCGCCATATTTGATCGTGGCTTACGAGGATCATAAGTTGGTATCTCCAAAGCTTCATAACCTCCCTCGTAGCTCACGATGATAGCCTCGTAGTGAGCGTCGCTGCCCGTTTCGTTCCGTGTGTTTTGTTCATCCCGCCACCCAGCTGACTGGCTCTCACCCAATCACAATGAAGGAAACAATATGTCCTTGGTACTGTAAGCCAATCATAACGTAGTATTACAATGTCAACAAATAAACATTGTCTCACCACCAGCTGATAGAGATGACACAGTCACCAAGTTACATCAGACAGGAATTAACAGCAAAAGACAGGTAAGTGAATTATTATACTGTGTTGATAAACATTTAACACAACAGTGGAGATAAGGCAGCTGCCCCCCCCGGGTATATTTTTAATATCACGCCAGTCACTGGTATATTGTATATAGATTTTTGGTTAGGTTAGGTTTGGCTAGTTTAGTTTAAGATAGGTTAGGTTACGTACTGTAAATCAAGAACAGCATGATACAAATAGTTTACTGGTAGCTGGTTGTCATGAAAATAAATCAAAGACATTGACTGGGAGGACATTATATTATTTTAACTTCTACTGTCAGTTTTATTTCCTGTACACCTACCTACAGTAGTTTCTATATTAATCTCAAAATCTGTACAGTTGATTGCCATTACCAAGTAACAGGCAGAAATATACCATATGTAGTGAAATCTGGCAAGTGCAATATAATAACTAAGACTTCAAACAGTTTTATTGAAAGACAGATCAAGGAAATAAATTATATAAGCATTATTTATATTATGGATTCGGCTGTTGGCATGGGCACACATAGGTTGAAGGATGGGGGGGGGAGTGTCCATTGCCTGATTTAGATACAGTACCATTTTAATACGATAACCAGCAGATATTGTAATTTATTCTGCTTGCTTCTGCTTTGTTATTAAATTATGTACCATTTTTCGTTATATTTCAGGTGGTGACACTAGTGACACAAAGACATTCACCCACATAGAAGAGGCTATGGCTCAAGTCATTAAAGAAGTGCAAGTGTCGGGTATTTCTGTGGACTCCAAGACCCAGGCAGTATGTACAGTATATAACAGTAAAAAATATCCTGCTCTTCATCTAGGCTAGTAATATGGAAATCTTCCCTCATTGGCACTATGTGAAGTAATTGAATTACATTGAGAGTTTATATATATAAAACATACATTTTGAGCAGCATTAATCCTCAATTCCATTCAAAGTTAAACAGTGCAAATCATAAGGCCTTAGTCCTAGGAACAAATATACAAGATGTTCTCATATATCCATACCTTCAGTAAATACGGTACATGTACAGTGATGACCCAATATACAGGAGTCAAGTACATAGTGATTTATACATTTTGTGTATCATATAAATAACTCCTGTTAGCAGTTCATGTAGTCGAAAAAATTGGAGCCATGTTAATCAAAACTAAATTTGTGATGCTTTGTTAGATTCCATATGTATCATATGAGTACTTTAACCAAGTAAAAATTGCAGTACTGCTGCTGTACTTATATGTATGACTAATTATATACTGCTTTCTTTAAGAGTGACTTTACAAATTTAATTCATAACGATAATCCTTAATATTTCTCTAAAATTATATGAAAGTTGCTAATTTTCATAATTTCATAATAAGGTGATGTGGATGACCCAGGACTGCTATCAAGGGCCCCTTCACCTAGACCTGGGCCAAGTTGGCAGGACTTCGGGCCAGTTACAGTGGAAGACTGTGAAGTTTTGACTGGCGACAGCTTGCCGAAGCTGGTAAAACCTACCACCAAGTGAGGAGCATTCGTACCACAGCTCTGTAGCCTCAAGTCGCCCTTCCTCTAGGTCAGCTGGAGGTGTGACAGCTCATCTGGAAGCTACGCTAGCTCCAGATATACTAGTTGTCCATAAGACTATAAGGGATATTTTGATGGATCTTGCAGAAAATATAGCCACAATATCAGAAACTTTGGTGAACATTAAAAAGGCTATCGAGAAAAGGTGATTTGTTTTCAAATGTGTTTTGTTGTGTGTGTGTGATTTTTTTTTTTTAAGAATTAGTGTGGTTTAAGTTGGGTTATATTTTGTGACAGAGTTATTAGTGTGCAAGTATGTTTTTAGTTGTGTGGTTTGTGTGTAGGTTTCAATCTAAATTATTGTTAACTTCTGCTTATGTTTTTTAAGAAATTACATTATTTATTTTCATTATATATTTTGTCTTTCAAATATAGCTTTTAACATTCACATTTCATGTTAGATTTATTATTCTTTGAGTAAAATCAACTTTTTTTTCATGCATTCTTATCTTTGACTAATAATATTAATGTCTTAGTTTTATTTACATATCAAGGTTCAAAGATTAACTATAAGGATATACTTATGCCGTACTGTGGCTTTAATCTTATTGTATTTTAATAATTTCTCTGCCATATTTGTGATATGTCCAAGCAATGTGAAGAGTGCCAAACAAGTACTGTAGTCATTAAGGAATTGGTGTTTTTTTGTTTTCAGTCATTGTTGGAAAGTACATGAGTTCAAACAGCTTTCCAATATCATAAATTTGCAGGTTTTTACTCAGGTATATATAATGTAATGAACTGTGATAATGCAGGAAACTAATAGTACAAATAGCTAGGGAGGTATCATGGATTTCTGTAAACTTTACAGGTGTCAAATGTAAATAAAATGTAGGGTTTTTTTATAGTCTATAATTAAAACATTTAGAAAAACCAATACCAGTCACATATTTGTTATATGCTGTTGAAAAGCATTTATTTTAGAAAAATACAAGTCTTATGTAATATGAGAACAGGTGAAAATTATGTATTAAATTATACTGTTCAATAAAATTAATTGAATTGGTTGGAAAAGTTCATGTACGGTACATGTTATTGAGACTTTTACAACATGATAATATTTGCATTAGTTAATTCTGAGACATATTTTTGTCTTTAGATTCGGGAATATGGTCAACCTTTTACACATCTCCAGTATATATCAGTAGGTATATAATTCCAGTTATTTAAATGTTACCAGCTCACACATCACATTAATGTGCTTGTAATATTTTCATTAGAAAGTCAATCAATCATAAAGAAAGTTTATTAACCTTAAGAATATCCACTTCATGCAAAGGACTATGGATTAAAGACTCATACTACATGGATTAAGTTAGGTCTAACTATGCAATGAAGAATTTCAGCTTTGTTTGCAGGTAACTGGAAGCCACTTAACTGCAATTAGTAAGTCACCATTATATCCTATTATTCTTAAACACTCCAAAAGTAATGATACACAAAAAAAGTATTTGTAACTTTCTATTTCACAGTGCATCAGTCTAAATTGACACTTGCAGCTCCATTCTCCTAAGCTGCTCACTGAATCCCCTCCTCTTGTTTATATTTACCGATAAGTGACAACAACAACAACCATTATGTCGCCTGTGTCGGCCGCGCCAAGTATAAATAAACTCAAATCTCACTATTTACGGGTTGTTTATCGACTACGCGACCCTGCTATCAGCCTAAAGGGTGCTTTTCAGTTCTCGTAGCGCTACGAGCAAATATGGCGCATAATGGCGGACGGAAACTCCCTTACGAGGCTTTGAAGATACGATGGTAGCGGTTATGAGCAACTTACGAGCAAATATGGCGCTACGAGAATCATAACTGCGGTTACGATGCTTTGAAGATCCCACCCCAGTTCTTCACAAACAACAATAACCCTAATAAAATATTTTACCATTTAACCAATTCCATAAAAGTTCAATGGACGATAAAGAGAAATAATTGTTCCAAAAACTATTAAAGGTCAGAGTTATTGGGATCCTAGTAATACAAATAATCTCTGTTCAACTGTAGCGGTTAATAGTAAAACTGTGGAATCACGTCTATTTGTGTGTTTTTTTTTTTTTTTTTTTTTTTTTTTTTTCGTAGAGAATAGATGGAGACGTGATTCCACAGTTTTACTATTAACCGCTACAGTTGAGCAGAGATTATTTGTATTATTAGGATCCCAATAACTCGGACCTTTAATAGTTTTTGGAACAATTATTTCTCTATCAACCATTGAACTTTTATGGAATTGGTAAAATATTTTATTAGGGTTATTGTTTGTGAAGAACTGGTCATTATGGTTCATTGTGATTTTGTTTTCCAGACTATTCTAGATTTTAAAACTACTTAAAAATTATGTATTTGCTTTGATGAACTGAAAACTCATGGAACGCTATGAAACCAGAAGCTATTTTTTTATATATGCCTGATTATCATTCATTCTTATATTTTCCACTCAAAACATATTTTCCTCTTCCAGTAAATGGTTTATACCGGCGAATTGATCCAACTCCAGGGTTCTCTCCAGACTCGACCAGGCACCACGACAAACAATTGGGAGGCGATGGACCAGCAGCACCTCTGAGACTACCTACCTTATCCACGCTGCTCCTGTTTACCTTCAATGACTATACCTATATGTATGGCTCCAACATTTGTCTGGGATCCCTCTCAACGAAGTGAGTACAATTCTTATAATTCAAGTTCAGTTAATGAGTTTAGTGAGTGTCTTACAAGTCTTATCATTCAAGTTCAGTTAATGGGTTTAGTGAGTATACGAAGCAAGTACAAGTCTTGTCATTCAAGGTCAGTTAATGGGTTTAGTGAGTACAAATCTGTAATCCTTGAAAGTTTAGTGAATGGGTTTAGTAAGCACAAGTCTGCAATCATTCAAAGTTCAGTTAATGGGTTTATCTCGTGTCGTGAAGACTAGAAGAGCACGTATCCCTCTTCCAAACCCATTATCAGCCAATCCCAGATGAGTGCCCCGTGAAATTTTTTAATTTGTTATGACTACTTAATTCTGGCATGACCAACTGTATTCCCCACACATTATGGGCCGATTCCACAGTGGCAGTGGCTTTAGTTTATGATCCTCCCCAACCAAACTTGTCAGTCTTAATTATATCCAACAATTTTGATCTTGCTTCGTACCACAGAGGCATTCCCGTTTTGTGACTCTGGGCCGTATGCAAGAACATTCATGGTGTATACAACGGCATGGTATCGGTACGGGGGCTCTGTTGTTTGTCTATGGAGCCATCGTACCGGTACCACACCATCGTATGTACCGTGAACGTTCTTGCATACCGCCCTCAGATTTGTAAAGATCCCCTCAGCCCCATCCGTTATATGCTAATTTCTGCATGCTGGAAAAAATTGGTTTCATTTATGCATGATTTTCTGACATGAGTAGATCCACGATATATTTAATATAACGAAGACGTATTCAATGACTCTCTACTCGTGAGGTTTCAATTAACTACTGTAAATCACTCGGGATCTATTATTTATGTTTTTGCTAAGTTACCGTTGAAAAAGACGCAGAAAACCGAGAACTAGAGATAATATAATAACTGCAGGGGTTAAAAACCTACTTACAGAAAATGGTTTGAAGGGAGAAGCCTAGGAATGGTATTACATAAAAAGGTTACTTAAAACACAAGCTATAGAATTGTTATGCATACATTTTTATTAAAACTGAAAGTAGTTCTTGACAGAAAGTTTGTGTTGCTGCATCATAAATATAACTATAAGAGGTGGCGAAAAAAACTCACCATGGTAGGCCTAGACGAAAAGAAATATATTACCATACCGACATTTAACTTTGAATCAGGCCAGTTGATGATTTGGTTGTTGTCCTATGGGTGGACAAACTGTGCATTATTTGTGTGGAGAGTTTTTCAGGCATATATTTCTGTTCTCTTACAGGTGTTGTTGGTGTTGAAGATCCACCAGGTTGTACGGTGGTAGTTCTGCTTGTACCGTACTGGGTCCCGAGCTCCTGCTGGCAATACGAGTGCTGACCCACCTCCTTATTGCTCTGTCCTGTTTTCCTTATCAGTTGCCTCCTTACTCGATGATAGCAGGCGGAGGTTGCGCATGTCACCCACCTCCTCTGACCATATTGCTTTGTCCTGTTCTCCTTATCAGTTGCCTCCTTACCCAATGATAGCAGGCGGATGTCGCTGGCCACAACCTACAAAGTACGAGCTTTCAAAATCTGGCCTCCTGGCAGTTCCCTTTCCAATTCATCCTAACTTAATAGATTCTGGGGAAACTCCCTTGGCTCACCTGCAGCTAGAATATACTAGAATAGATCTATGGTCACTTGGTGGGTGTTGTCCTACCTGCTATGCATATATAGCTCCAGCTTGTCTGAACTTCCCCCTTCTACTGCCATGCCAAATAATCCCTTGAGCTTAGTGCTAGTTCCCATTATAATAGTGGTCATTCAAGTAACAACTAAAAAAAAAACTCTTAGTGAGGGATCTGTAGCCTTCCAATTCACTCCTAACAGATAAACTAATCATCCAAGAAATTACCTGTTTCTGTATTCCACAGGTGAGCTGTTGCCGGGTCCACTGCAAGATGAAAGTCTCTCACAGACACCCTTCAGACTGCTTATGAAGATATTAGAGGACATGAAGAGTCTGACAAGATATTTACTTCAACTCTGCCATGAACTCAAATGATGGGTAATGTACAGTATTCCCTTCGGGGAAGCTCCCTGAGGGAACGAGGTATCAGTGATAGATAGAGAATCTGTTTGGAGGAAACACAAGTTTAGTCAGTATGCATTATATTTAAATTAATCCACTACTGTTAAAGCTCTATGATCTGATCAATCACAATAGATTTCTAGCCCTGCTTTTTGCTCTGTAATGTTTGTTTGTATAGGAAGCTTAGTGCTGTACAGTTTTACAGAAGTAATATATGGACTTTAAAATTTAATTTGAAATATTTCACTTTATCAGAAAGTAAAGTTTCAGGCATTACCTCTTTGTTTCTAACTGTACACAAACACTAAGCTGGTATACAAACCAATAGAACAGTGCAAAAAGCAGTGCACAAAATATGCAAAAAGCCCCAGGTCAGGGTTTATCCTATCAGAGATAGTACGGTATACTGGTATTCAAAATTTATCAAAAAAGGCTCCTTGTACACTTTCTATCGTATTCTCTAAGGATAATATAAATACAGACTGGAGAAGCCTCTATAATGTAAAAAAAAGATTCTTTCATACCAGAAAAAGTCTAGAAATCATTTGCATACTGTTGTACCAATGCTTTCCAATAGCTACTGGACATATGGAAAGCATTTAGGATAGCAGTATGCAATAATGCTTTCTAAACTATGTTTCTGGACAATATTGATATAAAACTCCTAATCCTTGTAAATGATACTTTTGTAAAAACATAAAATAAAGTACTGTACAATGAAATTCAGTATATAAATAACCTCCTCATAGATTAGTCTCTTTCTCTAGAAAGAAAATAGTACTAAGATATAGTAGATAAAAAGCAAATGTAAGGAGGAAAAAATTGTCTTTCATATGAAAGAGGAACTATCTCTCTAGTTCCCTCTCCCTACTCTTTACCCTCCTTTACCTTGAATGATCTTCCTCAAAAAAGCTACTGCCTCTTTTACCTCTTTCTTCTTTTTCCCCTCCCTTTCTCCCCATACCTCCTCCTTACCCTTCTCTTCCCTCTTTCATCTCTTCTCTCTCCTACTTTTGGAATGCACTATATCGGTCTCAAACCCTCATTGAATCTACCAAACGTTTCTATCATCTGTGAGATAAAATTACTGAGCAGTGAGAGTGTTAAGAACGTGGTAGTAATGGGGCAGTGTGTGAGATAACATTACCTAGTTTCTATCTTTACTTTTCCACTCCTAAGTTGACAATTTAACAGGGAAAGGGACATAAGAGATACTTGTTTGTGTGGCAAAGAGAACGAGAGGGAAATGTATGAAACCTAAAAATTAGATAAATAAATATGCAATGAATGGAAAGCCAAGAATGGGATAGGAGATTATTAGAAAGATACAAACAGATGAATAATAGACAAGGAGAGTAAATATAAGAGATGAAGGAAGGAGATGTTAGAATTTCATAATTCCTTCTGTAGTGACTCACTCAATTTAAACTCTTCTTCTTACCTTTCTTTACTTTAGCTTTTTTTCTCTTCTCCTTCTATACTTTACTATCCTTACTCAACATTGATAGAGTTAAGTAAAGAAATTAATGAATAAGAGAGATTGTGAAATTATTAGATAGATAAACAGATGAATAGGAGAGTCCAAGTTGGAAAGGGAGTTATCTACATACCTCAGACTAAAAGTTTAGACAGCACTGAAATAATAACCGTCTCTCAGGAAAGTGTCCACACGAGGGGCAGTGCTGGGTGATCGTATATTCCTCGTTTCATCAAGCAGTTTCCAGCAGGCTTCGCACTATCATGTCCGTCACCCACCTTCCAAACCTGGGAACAAGAACTTGAATTGGTAACAATGCATGCCCATCCAGACACTGCCTTACAGAATTGAAAAGCACATCTATGGATTTTACTTAGAGAAAAAAAAAATTCTTATTTTAATGGCAACTCCAGTGTAAAATGAATTCAGGTAATAACATTACCCACCAAAAAAAGTATACATATATAGTACAGTAGTCCCTCCAATTTTGTGACAATTGGGGGGACACTTGGGGCCGCAAAATACGATTTAGCAAAATTGAAACAATTATACTTATGGGGAAAATTGAATATGATGGACATCTCATCGCTGATGGCTGATTTTTTGTGATTTTAGTCATTTTTTGCCATAACAATTATACATCCTACAATAAAGAAAGATACAAAAAATACACAGACACTGTCATTATCTTTAAGAAAAACAATTTAATTCACTGTACCTGGACTCGAATGATGGATGGGCTTGTGGGGGTGGAGGGAGGAGTATCCAAGGTTTGAATGGGACTACTGAGGCCCAGGGTCCTCTTCATTGCTTTCGCTAGAGGAAGCAATGCCCCGGGACTGGGCCCTGACCATTGCAACGGTTTGCATGAATCCCTCAAAGTCGGCATCATCGTTGTGGACCTCTGGATCAGTGTTGGCATCGGTGCTGGTAGACAGCCGAGGGCTGGCGAGACGGTCGACGGATGGGCTGGCAGGTGAAATTGGTGCTTTTTGATGTCTTATACCTGAAAAATATACCAGTGGATTTTTTACTTGAATGAAAATAAACCATATCTTGTATACTTGATTGAAAACCATTACAAGTACAGCACATCTATGAATTACTGGTACTATTACTTGAATAAAAACTCTGTACCAAAAATAATATGGCTGCAGTGAGAATAATTCCATATGGAAATAATACTTGGCTTAAACTATACAGTAAATTTACATTTTCATGCCTTTGTCACATAGGAACCGAGATACAAGTGGTCTTATCATATACGGTAGGCTCGTGTTATCATGCTAACATGTTTAACACTTGTCATTTAACATACTCAAAAGAAAAAGTCCATATTCAAATTATTTCCATACCTATTCATAATAGAGTTCGAGATACTATTACATGGGAATATCATACCTAGAAGGGACCGTGATGGTACCGTACAGTCACCCTTTTATATGCATACCAAAATTATAAGCTATATATATAATTTCTTCTACAACAGAGATACATCTGCATAATATCGTGCAACTAAAACATAGTAGAAGTGGGTCTCCCACTTACGAGCTAATTGGGACATACAAAACTGCTCGTTAGGTGAATTATCATTAAGCAAAGTGAAGAGCTAATGGGAAATATTGGATTGATGTCAAGGCTTCTCAACTACCTCCCCCAAACCACCAAAACTGACATGCTACTGTACTCATTTTAAGTTGGGATACAGGGATAAAGTGAAATGATAGTACATTTATATTACCATACAATTAAAACAACCAAAATAAACATACTATTCAAAAATTTTCAAGTTGGAAAACAGGTGGATCGGTAATACGAAATGTTATTACAGTTTAAATCTAAAAACAACACAAGAAATTATAAAACATCAGAAAATGGAAGAAAATCAAGCAACTGGATGTGCTAGATGCTTTATAGTGTCTTCCAAGATGTCTACTGGATGCTGCAAGGCCGATTTTATCTGCAAGAGTGGCTGCCAGACTGCTCGTTTACAAACTTTGGGTGAGAAAAGGTTCATGGAGCTGGAGTGTGACTCGTTTCATATCTAGTGGTGGACAGCTGTGAATTGATATCGGTATGTGTAAGTTGGGATTTTGTGTGATAATTAAACAGGTGGTGGTACAAATTCCAAAAGCTCTATTATACTTACAGGACAGTATACAGTACATATAAGATGAAAAAAGTAATGAAATCTTTTGTTTTTATTATTACTCAAATCCAGGTGGATATCTTGTAAAGAATGATAAAAAATCCAGCTAATTCAGTATTTTGCTCCAGTCATTTCCTGTACTTTACCACGGTTATTTCCCGGTAGTTTGCCCAGGTTAGGTCCCGGTAGTCTGCCAAGGTTAGGTCCCAGTAGTCTGCCAAGGTTAGGTCCCAGTAGTCTGCCAAGGTTAGGTCCCAGTAGTCTGCCACGGTTAGGTCCCGGTAGTTTGCCAAGGTTAGGTCCCGGTAGTCTGATGCGATCTAGGTTAGGTAAAGTCAGGCTAATTTCAAAATGCCCTATCTTGGAAATGGGGCATTTGCAGAGGAAATGCCATAAAAGAAAATAGGGTAAATATTGAATGAATTACCGTTATTGGGCACGTGTTTTCTACCTTCATTACCCACTTATTTAGACTATTCTAAGACTATTTTCTTCTATGGCATTTTCTCCGCAAATGCCCCATTTCCGAGATAGGGCATATTCAAATGGGGCATTTTGAAATTAGCCTGACCTTACCTGACCTGACCTAACCTGACCTAGATCGCATCAGACTACCGGGACCTAACCTGGGTAGACTACCGGGACCTAACCTGGGCATACTACCGGGAAATAACCGTGGTAAAGTACAGAAAATGACCGGGGCAAAGTACTGGGACCTAGCCGGATCTGGCAACACTGCTACAAAACGGTAATTCTTTCAATAAATACCGAAAATAGTCTTAGAATTGTCTAAATAAGTGGGTAATGAAGGTAGAAAAACCGTACGCAATAACGGTAATTCTTTCAATATTTACCGAATTACCTAACTTTCTACCAATACTACTACTACCATTATACCAGAATAATGAACAACAGTAACAATATAAATGAAGAATAATGGTACATAAATAAATAAATAGCAAACCATTAATACTGGACAAAAGAGATAATAATAAATACAGTACGGAGACCATAATAATTATTATTTGGCTCTCTCCTGGCTTAAATTTACTAACGTTAATACTTACGTTATGTTTTAACTTAACTTACCAACGATATATTAAAGAGTCCCTCCTTTCACTTTTCAGCTGACATGGAAAATATATACCTTAGAGAGCCATTACTAGCACGGCAAAATAAAATACTTACGCCTCCCAATTTCCTAAGTTGGCTACCCACAGTGCAAGTGTTGCCAGGTGATCAGGTCAGCTGTTTGTCTTGTCAGTGCTTGACGAAATTTCCCCAACTTCAACATCAGAATTTCCCTTTTTACCTTAATAATTCCCTGTTTTTACTCTTGAACATTGACGGTCTTGTTTGTATTTTGTCTGGTAAAAACTTCCCTGTTTATTCTTGAACAATCTTTATGATATAATTTCCCTGTGTGGACTTCAAAATTCTCTAAAATAGATAAATTTCCCTGCACCTGGCAACATTTATTGACTTGAGGGGATACAGTCTGTAACCTAATAACACGGGAACTTAAGTATTTTTGGACGTCATACCATCTTATTTTACTTAAATAATTATGACAAAATATTCTCATATAGTCTATAGTATTCCATTTCCTTAAAAGAACAATAAATACTTATAAAAGTAAAGACATTTAGGTCGTTGTTTATGTTATGATATTGAAAAGAGTTTCACCTTTTCATCGGTTCCTGATTCTGTCCCTATTTCATATATTTTACATCAGAATTTCCCTTTTTACCTTAATAATTCCCTGTTTTTACTCTTGAACATTGACGGTCTTGTTTGTATTTTGTCTGGTAAAAACTTCCCTGTTTATTCTTGAACAATCTTTATGATATAATTTCCCTGTGTGGACTTCAAAATTCTCTAAAATAGATAAATTTCCCTGCACCTGGCAACATTTATTGACTTGAGGGGATACAGTCTGTAACCTAATAACACGGGAACTTAAGTATTTTTGGACGTCATACCATCTTATTTTACTTAAATAATTATGACAAAATATTCTCATATAGTCTATAGTATTCCATTTCCTTAAAAGAACAATAAATACTTATAAAAGTAAAGACATTTAGGTCGTTGTTTATGTTATGATATTGAA
Organism: Petrolisthes cinctipes; assembly: GCA_033782935.1. NCBI lineage: Eukaryota > Metazoa > Arthropoda > Malacostraca > Decapoda > Porcellanidae > Petrolisthes > Petrolisthes cinctipes. The sequence continues at coordinate 29,765 of JAWQEG010001844.1, read as the reverse complement.
AAGAGTTTCACCTTTTCATCGGTTCCTGATTCTGTCCCTATTTCATATATTTTACAGTATGGAGAAGTGCTTCTTGGTTCTATTGAGTCATTAAACTTTATGGTAACTTATTGGTGCTGTGAACAGAGTGTGACGTTACTTATGTACAGTATAGTAACACGGTCACTTGCCTGTTACAGCTTGGCCTCGTGTTCTTCAGTATTCACACTTGGAGTCCTGACAGTGCACCCTCCTAGTTTGTTACATAGTATAGCTGGATGCAAGGAATAGAGACCAATTTGCTTATTACTTATCGTGTTCATTTTGGTGACATTATACCAAGTAGCAGTGTGAACCATGTCAGATGTCCAGCCAGCCCAGTGTCAAGTGTGCCAGGATGTGGTGTCCAAATACAAGTGTCCGAAGTGCAGACTCAAGTAGTATGTGTATGCTTAACTTTTATAATGGTATATTTGGTAATAATTAATGAGAGTTGTGTGTCCTATAATATGCTGACATTTTTGCAGGTCTATAATGGTAATATATATCAATATTTAGTAATATGAATGAAATATACAGTTACCTTTCTTTCTCCTTTCATTATTAGTAGAGCGTTTGTCCATAATCACTCCCATTAATTCTTTTCTGTCAAATATATTTCTTAATACATGTACGTCATTTCCTTATTGGGTATTTCCGTCACAAATGCATTAAATACAACTTGATTCAATTTTCTTTCATCCACGGGTTAGGGCTGGGCAAGAACCGCCAGTTCGGAGGTGAGAAGTTGAGAACCGATTCTAGTGTGTCTGTGTGCCTTATATTTAATGCACTTGCTTTTTGTCCCAGTCGGCAAATTAAGGCTTTAAAACAGCATTAGACAGCAATTATATAACATTGTCAATTAATATTAGGTACTGGTTCTAACCAGTTCCAGCAGTTCCTTTCGTATTGAGAACCGGAACCGTCAGTTCCAGCATAATAATATCAATTCAAGTTGGCTGCCAAGTGTTTCCATCCAGGATCCATAGATTGCTAAGGTTAGGTCCCGGAAGTTTGTCGCAGTCCTGATTCTATTTAATGCGTTCCATTTAATGTTTTCCAGACGAATCTAGTTCAGATATGGCGAAAATGAGGTGTTTTCGGAGATTGAGTTGGGGGAGGGGGGGGGGTGATATCTCCCAAAACACTAATTTGCGACGGATGTGAACCATAAATTCGTTAAAAGCACACTATAAAACATTGCATTCTGAAAACCTCGAGTCGAAAACAAATTATGGACAAACGCTTGACTATTATCCTCCTTTCTTGTTGCCAAATGAACCAACCAACCTAACCTAACCTGTCCTTGATTGTGGCTGCCATTGGAACCTAATTTAATTGTCCTTACAGGAAATTATCACTCCACCCTCAGCCGCTTTGTACAGATTACACATAGGCCTACAACTCTCTCCCTCCTAGTCCAAAGTAAAAAAATTATAGCAATATTAAAGCATTTTTGCATCTTCTATATTTCTCATTTTCAAATTACCGGTATGTGGTAGTCTATAGAAAAATAAAAAAAAACGGTTACCGTAGCTCTTTTTTTTGTATAGGTACTGTACAGTATGCTGGTAGGAGAGAATTATAACTCATGAGGAAGAAAAATGCTCTGAAATAATTATTGTTAGCAGACTGAATGCTGTAATGAGATCTTTTCATACTTCCCCAGTTGCAGTGTGGGTTGTTACAAGGATCATCAAGATAGAGGATGTTCAACCCTTCCACAAGAACCCACTGTGGAAATGGAGGTGGATGTGCACGGCAATATCATGTCTCGCTCGGTCCTCTTCCCTACAGATGATACAGTTATGCCAAGTGTCCTAGAAAAACTCCGTAAGTAGCCAATATTTTGTGAAAAATATAATTTCACTGTATATGCAGTGGAACTATTCAAGTGAGCATTGCAGCCCTAGTGTCAAGAATGGTACCAGTATCCATGATTCAATATGTCCCAGTGTAAATTTCTTACGTTTGCAGTCTGCCATGGAACTGTTAATGATAGGGTAGATATAGAATGAAATTTTTCTAATATTTTTAAATTAAATTACAGGTGATTCCGAGCATTTGTGCAGTCTCTTGAAAAATCGACACTTGAGGGAACTGCTGTTGGAAGTGGACAAGTCACAGAATGCAGAATTAATCATGCAGAGGGTCATGAAGGAGCCGATCTTCACAGAGTTTGCTGACGAAATATTGAGAATTGTTGAACCTTCAGAGGATGGTGGTGGTTCTGACTTGGATGATGATGTGTGATAATGATAGATGGCGTGATTCTTAATTTAGCTAGGCTTTGGATTGAAGTTATCTATGAATGCTGTAAATGATGTAGGTAATTTTGTACTTTTTTAAACTGCTTTACTGTAGTTTATACTGTATTTTTATTCTGCCTTGATAATGGCTATACCACACTTTTGTGGTACAGGAATTTGTTGCCAAGAGATCAATATAGAAAGAATACCTTGAAGAATTAGATTGGTCATGGAGGAAATACTGGAATGGTAAATGTTCGCATTATTAGTTTTGGAGATATAGATATTTCTGTGGTAGAGAAAAGGAAAGTGGTAAGGAATTTGCTGAATAGTAAAATTGCCTGAGTGTATGAAGTGACTGGTGAGATGATAATGTGCAGTGAAGAATATGCTCTAGAATGGTTGAAAAGGATGCATCAACTGACTTATGAGAGTAGCAATGTACAGTTGGCAAAATATGAATTGCAACAACTTTTGATGGAAAGTCAATTAGGCTTATACTAATGTTCATTGTTGTTTGTAGAGATCATAAGTATGTATTACATGCTTATGATCCCTACAAATAGTTGTGGATCTTAATATATGGGGATTGTGCTTCTCAACCCAGGGATAACCTTTTTAAAATCCTTGCAGATTCCCAAAAAGTGGCAACTGCCTGTATGCAGTTTCAAAAATCTCTCAAGAGTGTTCAAGATATTTTGTTTGGTTGAGTGAACTTTTCTGTTGAACTTCTTGGTAGGGCAGGGAATGTCTCGCTCATTCAGTGGCATGATATACTGTACAGATACTGTATTCCACCTGCTCTGTCACATTTTGCCCATATATGAGGACATAGTAATGTAAAGTACATTACCATATTGTTTATCTCTGAAATTATTGTACCATAGTTTATATTTTTGTACTTGTGTGAGAATGCTACGGCCAGAATTGTTACACTTCTATACATACATGAGATTAGGGTTAATGTAAGCGAAAGTATTGCACTTATATGTTTCTAATAATTGATTGATTGATAAAAACTAGGCCCCACAACAGAGAGGTCCTACAGCACCATGAGAAGGGGATAGAGAGGTGAGACACAAGCAGGAAGGAATGAGAAAGAAATAAGAGACAATTGAAAAATTGAAATGGAGTGGCCCACACCACAACAGGCAATACCCCCTATGGGGTATCTGTATCTAGCAAAGGGTTATTCATATTATCCCCATGCTGCTTGTAACTTGAGAAGACATGAAGTGCAGTGTAAATATGATACCATTATGCAGGATTTGTAAGTTGTGTCATTGACAATTATCTACTGTACATTCAGTATCTGAGAAATGGAAAATTCTAAGTTGTATTATATAACTTTTGATAAGAGCTGCAAGCAAATAATGGTGTAAATACAAATCCATACTGATTCTCTTATAAATCATATTGATAATGCAGTACTTTAATTTGTTTACTGCATCATTTGACAAATTTTCCAATGTAAAAAAAATAATAATAATAAATATACAGAAAGAAACAATGATGTTTCTTATTATCACTGGTGATGTAAATATAGTACAGTTTGATTTTCGAGTGTGTATGAGAAAAGCCTGACATTTCTTTATATCCAGCTTCTCTGGTTTCATATGGAGTTGTTGTTCCTCATTAGCCATTTCTATTCCTTGTAGTCATTTATCTCTCAATATGTAATAGTTTCATTTCCTTGGCTTCTTCCTTGTGCTATTTTTCTTTGACCTCCAGCATAATTCTTTTCTTTATAACACAGTAGTCATTCCTCTTACATTGTTGTATCAAGTTTGTTCCTGAGCATATTTTTCTTCTCCTAACTCTGTCCTGTCTGGGGAGAATAGGCAGAGATCATGGCAAATAAATTTTCTCCATATGCAGTTTCAGATACATTATCCTGCCACTGACTCTTTTGGCTACATCAATGCTCACCCATGAATGAGCTCTGTTTATCTGCAAATAATTATACATCTAAATCCTGGTGGCAGGAGTTGGCTGCAATTTAATTCCCATTCCAATCAGAGGTGTGGTCGGACTCAGGCCAAGGGTTCATTTCTTGGAAGGGGTAAGTTGTTCATAATTATTTCCATGGAATTGTGTCTTAACATAATCAGTAGCATACAAGAAGAAAGATCTAGGACAACTCTACAATTACAGTATTTTAACACAGTCAGTGGCATAACATGGAGGATTTAGGACAGTTTCCACAATAATACAGGGAATAACAAATCAAAAGAAAGATCTATAGTAGCAGAACATTTCTGGCATGGTTCACCTTACCTTACATACACAGGTGGCAACGCAACAACTGCACACTTGCTCCTCACATGTGGCTGCCTTCGTCAACCTAGGAGTGGACCTCCCTCAAGACCAACTGTTTTCCAAACAACTATATTTTCCAAAACATCTGTCCAGTCCCATGTGTGCTTCCTTACCTATCACTCTTAAATGGTTTACTCACTCAACCTTCTACCTATCTCTCCTGGCCATTTTCAACACACTTTTCTACATAATCCTCCAGTTCACACTCATCTCATCTTACAGGCAAGGTAACTAAATATGCATATGCTGCTCCATCATTTGAATCTATCTTCGCCTATCACTACTACCTCCTTCCTACACTAGGTAGTGGCTGGAGAGGACTAATTGTGGGTCCAGCAACAGAGTGACAGGTTTGTCTTATTGAAGGTCAAGGCCTCAAGGGGGATCTCTGGCTTTCACACTCTGCTTGTTTTCCATGACAAAAATAGTGCTTGTACTGGTAAGGGATGAACACCAAATTATTTTCTGGTACAGTACTGTATGCCAAATTATCACACACTGCTTAAAAATTTAATTATTATTATTTTTACTTTAACATTTTGTAAATGCCCCATTAATCAGGAGGCATGTAATACATTATTGATTTTGTGGGTCTTATGAAATTGAGTGAGGTTGTGTACTGTTGCCAAGATAGAGTGCGTGTTTGGCTTTGCCTCCCTGCTTCTTTTCACTGCACTACAGTATGTGGTTGTGAACTTGGGTACAAGCCAGCATTGGGTACACAGTGTACCTTGTTACCTTATTGTGTTTTTCTTCATATTACAGTACAGTACTTCCAGTCTATTCTAGTCATTTTTTCCATTTGTTCCTTTTCTCACTCCTATACTGTATTTCCTTTATCATTTTCTTCCCTCTTACCACTTAAAAATATTGACTCTATTTTATTCCTTTGGCTAATAGAAAAATTTGATGTCACTTAGTAATGCTGAACTTGAGGATTTTATTTCCTCTAAATATATTCCTCTAAATCCTCTTGTTTCTCCTTCTTCCAAGTAGGGTATTGCCTGTAGTGATGAGGACTGTACTTTTAGATTTTTGGTGCCCCTTCGCCACAACCCACTCACTGTCAATTCTTCATGCAACTGTCCTTCCATTCTTTCTCTTTCCTACATGCTTATTATCCCTCCTTTCTATCATCTTCTCCCTCATCCTACAGGGTCTTCCAGGCCTAAGGTAGCCTTCTTTCATCCTCAAGTCAATATGGTTTTTCCCTTTTTTTTATACCAAATTTTCCATTGTATAGAGCTTATTTTTCTTTTACTCTATTCTTCTTTCCTTACCGAATTACCTTTCCTTCCTGGTTCTTTTTTCTCCTATTTCTGGCAAGGCACATTTGGCTACTGAGCCAGACTGGGTGACAAAAGTTAGTGCAGTGCGTGGTAAAATAAAGTGTAGGTTAGTGTGTTTATATTTATTTTAAGTGTTGTGTTGTATGTTTGGTACAAGATGGCATTGTGGTCAGTACTGTGTCGCGTGCTGTGTAGATGAGTTTTGCTTAAGCGTTGCGGAATGGATTTTGGTGACCTGAGGTGTCATAGCATTATGATGTTGTGCAGTGTGTTGTTCTGTACCACCTTTGTTATGGCTATGGACACTGTAATGGAGTGAGGTTCATTCTAGCTGATTAGAACAAGTATTGCTTTCCACATGTTGTGTTGTTGTGTATACATGGAGACTGTCTCATCTAACAGCCACAGACAGGACCTTGGGCAGTTTGCCAGAAATCAAGAATATAAATAAATAAGGAATCATTCTGAGGGAAGGCTGGTTACAATGTGTTATAAGAGGAGTGCAACATAATGTAGACACCAGGGATTAATTAAAGTGAACTGTTGTACACTGAATATAATATGAATAAATTACATTGTTTAAGTGATTGTGTGATGTAGGGTAAATGAATGGAATGTACTGTAGTTAATGGGTTAAGGGATGGATGAGTTCTTTGATAATGGGATGAACTTGGATTGGAGCTCAGTGAATGAGATTGGAACAAAGCAGTGTTATGTTTGTAATGAGTTAAGCAACAGCAAGGGCAAATTATCCACTATGGCTGAGCACGGACAAATTAAGAACAGATCATTAGTCCATATCAAAATAATGAGGATATACAATTTAATCCTTATGAACGTCGGTAGGTCATAAGGTAGGGGGGATACAGAGGATGGTAGGTCATTCCATAATATAGCAGTTGAGATAAAGAACGATTAATTTACATGACTCGTTAGCTACTTACTGTATATTGCTGGGCCAACATTGTGAAAGTAGTTTGCAAGTTCTGTGGAGCAGTGGCGGTGGAAATAACGGTAAAAAAGAAAAATGAAGGCAGCACTATGGCAGCGAGATAGCCTAGCCAATCACTCAGCCCATAGAGTCATTGAAAAGTGTGGGGACAGGGACACACCCTTGTCTAATTCCAGTAGGAAGGGAAAAAAAGTCAGAGATCCCACCACCATACTTAGGAGTACTGACTGTGTATGAAAACAGGCCAGTTATCAAACTAACTTTTCCACGGGTAACCCCTGAAGCCCAGGAAGCTCCAGGGACTCTCTTCATGCACCGAGTCAAACACATTCTTGAGATCAATATAGGCTGCAAGGCAGTGCAAGCATCCACAGCAGCAGTTTACCTACTCATGTTAACGACTCAACGATATACCAAAATCCCGGGTGACTTAGTGAATGTAGAACCAAACTGTACAGGTGTCTGGAAATAGGAATCCATTTAACTAGGGTACGTAGGCTTAACTGTGGTAATCTGGATAATGCAGTGTCCTTCTATCCCAGTGTATAGTGGAGTAATATAATCGGCTACAGGTGCAAAGGCCTATGTGACCTAGGTGGTAGTGTCATAACGGAATATATGCAGTATAGGGATGTTGATGAAGTGGGATTAGCCAGTGGGAGTATGAGAGTATCCTATTGAGAACGAGGGTGAATTAAAGGGTTGAATGAGTGATAGACAAGTAAACGATATATGAGTGTAGCAGAGATTTGGAGAGTGGGAAAGAAGCTAGTTGAGTTTGATAAAGGTTACATGAGTGGTATCAAGACTGGGAGAATGTGACAAGAGTTAGGTGAGCGGGATTGTCATTGAGTGGGCGACTGAAACTGTGTTTGCTTGGATGAGAGGGACGGAGACTGGTGGATGAGTAAGAATGGAACTGGGTGAATCAATCATAAAAATAGACCATAAACTGGGCTGTGACTTGGTACTGTACATACATGGGATATTGACTGGACCATCGGAATTGTATTTATGCGAGTGGATTATTTAGTAAGTGTGAGAGTGAGTGAAGTAGAGGCTGAACGAGTGAAGTAATTATAGACTGAGTGCGTGGGACTGCAACCATGCATGAGTGTCTGGTTGAAAGGGACAGAGTAGGCTAGAGTAGATGAATGCAAAAATACCAATAGGAATGTACGTGTATATAGTAGCCAACGTATATAAGGAAAGTAAACAACGACATTCCACTATTGTTACTAAAATACTCGTACTGTGAGAAAACTTATACGTACCCTAACCTGAGTTAAGGTGGTATATATTTCTTTTTTGGTACATTGGAGTACGTGCCTTGATTCCTCCAAAGTATGCCAGGAAACAGGACCAGAAGAGCAAAATTAATGGTGCTCTGTTGTTGCTTGGAATAGTTCGGAGGATTCAGTTGCTCTAGATTTACCAACACCAAACTTTCCCCCTTAACAGAACATAATAATAATAATATCCACGTGGGTAAAGGCTACACACAAGTCACACAGAAGCGGGAAATAGCTATGGGGCTCCAACTTGTTCTAATTATAACACGGTATATACGAGTCACCGTCTACACACAGGTGTTAGAATCCCGTCCCTTCTCTATCTTTCCCAATGTGTGTGTAGGAGTATTATGAGTCACCAACAAAGTATTATTATTATTATTGGTCGTGTAGTCATGAGAGGGGCAGAGAACTATAGAGGCACCTGCTGCATACGTCTATCTTGCATGGGTACTCGTGAATTGTTACCCATATTGGTTAGACTGAACTAAAAAAATATGGTTTAACAATTAATATTAACAAGAACAGATTAGGCTAATATAGAAGCCAGTTGATATGTGCCAGTTAAGGGGATAGTATGCTTTTGGTAGATTGGAGTGCCTTAATTGATTCCTCCAAAGTATCTATGCTAGGAAACAGAACCTGCAGATGGACAAATATAATGGTGTTCTGTTGCTTGGAATAGTTTGAAGGAATCACAGTTGTTCCATATTTATCAGCAGTGTACTACCCTCTTAATCCGAACAGCACGAATGACTCACATATGCCACTTGATGCCAACAGATCCATAAACACGAGTATAATAAGAATATATATAATTAAAGGGGAAATACACTTTTTGCAAATCTGGAGCAAATCATTCCTCCAAACTTTTCCAGGCAACAGGATATATAATTATTTTTGTTCATCTGATCCTGGTTTCCTGTGGCATATATTAGAGGAATTATCAAGACACTACAATGTACCAAAAGTGTATTAATTACTCCCTTAACTCTTCAACTATATATGGCTGTCGACTTTTGCATTATTTTCTGGCAAACCCCTGATGACTTTTTCTAATCGAATTCACGTGTTGCAGGGACACTCACTCGTCTAGACTCAGCGGTAGGCTATATAATTATAAGCTTGGGCACTTCGCATGGGGTCATAGATAGATCAGCAGGAGTGTACAGTCGGCTTCATGAATTCGTATACGCCTCTGTGATATCAAGGATTCATGATAACAACTAGAAAATTTAGTACAGTCATGGTCAATAGTCCTGCAACACCTTCCAATGAGATGGCTTCGAAAAATGATCCGAAACTATAGCTGTTGTTCTCTGCAATATTGGTTCATAAGTTTCAATCAAGTGGCTCGCTTTTATTCACCAGGTTGCAGGACTTTTGACCATGACTGTACATTAATTTTCTAACAGCAAACTTTTCTTTCTAGTAATGTTGTTTGGGTATTTATTGAAAGAATTACCGTTTTGCAGCAGTGTTGCCAGATCCGGCTGGGTTCCAGTATTTTGCCCCAGTCATTTATTGTATTTTATCACGATTATTTCCCGGTAGTTTGCCCAGGTTAGGTTCCGGTAGTTTGCCCAGGTTAGGTCCCGGTAGTCTGATGGGGTCTAGGTTAGGTTAGGTCAGGTCAGGTAAGGTCAGGCTAATTTCAAAATGCCCCATTTGAATATGCCCTATCTTGGAAATGGGGCATTTGCGGAGAAAATGCCATAGAAGAAAATAGTCTTAGAATGGTCTAAATAAGTGGGTAATGAAGGTAGAAAAACCGTACGCAATAACGGTAATTCATTCAATATTTACCGTTGTTTGTTTGTTTGGGTAAATACTTGAATCAGTCAACAACAGAACAATCCCTACAGTATGTGCAGAAATCAGCAGCTCCTTTTTATTTAACCAATGCTAACTCTGTGTACGAAATCCTGAGGCCGACTGTACATACATGTTTAACAGATCGTGGCTATACAACGGGGGGCGATCCTCTATTATATTATTCTAAGGTTTCAGTTATAGAGAAAGAGTATAAACTGTTTGACCCGACGCCATCCATTCACTCAGGTATGATTACTTTAGCCAACACTTACGAAGCATCAAAGTCCAGAAAGGTCCAAATCTAAGATAGGTAAACAAACACGTACTACTACACAGAGGTCATAATATAATGTGTTTTATTAGGTATTCTCGAGAGGGTTGGTAACATGCAAAGACTATGAAACTGATACCATGCATGAAGTTGTTTATCCAGTGAGTCTAGTCAATTACAACAAGGTATTGCATCGTCAGTGACATAATTAGGTGGAATTTACTTACTTCGTTCTAAGCACAAGAGAAATATCAACACTAATTACCATCCATTTCTTTGAGGTAAACTAGAATATTCTGAGAGTGGCTGGGAAACAACTATGTAGTACAGTATATATTCTCTCTCTCTCTCTCTCTCTCTCTCTCTCTCTCTCTCTCTCTCTGTGGTCACCGGGTTTAATGCAGTAGTCTAGAAGTGTTGTCTCCTCGTGCCTAATAGAGCTAACCCATATTCGAAGATACAGTACTATTAGGCTATAGACATTGCATTTGACCCGGCCTAGGAGGAATAGCCTACCACTATTCTTCAACTCAAGTACGAGAAAATTACGGGGCCCATGTTTATAGTCACCAATCTCTTGTAAATCCAGTCTCTCTCTCTCTCTCTCTCTCTCTCTCTCTCTCTCTCTCTCTCTCCAATTTGTTAGTAATCTCGTGTAAATCCAGTCTCTCTCTCTCTCTCTCTCTCTCTCTCTCTCTCTCTCTCTCTCTCTCTCCAATTTGTTGGTAATCTCGTGTAAATCCAGTCTCTCTCTCTCTCCTCTCTCTCTCTCTCTCTCTCTCTCTCTCTCTCTCTCTCTCTCTCTCTCTCAATTTGTAGTTAAAATCATGTACTACAGTGACCTTCTTCCCTAATCATGACAGAATACATCGCAGTGGTTGTGAGTGTGAAATGCCATGGAGCCAGAGTCTAGTGGTTATCTAATAAAGACCCCTTCAGTGTAAACAACAATCAAGCAATTTTATAGACTTTACTCACACCACCTCCCGCTGCGTACTCAATGTCCTCAACAAGAAAATAAATACCCCAGTAACCCAGCGACTCTACTCCACTCGGTCGGTGTTATCTTCTTAATTATTATGAAGGTCATTTTCGTTCTATGATTACTTCCGGGTATTGTGGAACTCTCTATACTTCCATCCATCTTTCCACCTTTTACTACGTACGACTATTGTTCCTTCAAACGTAATGTGTCTAGGCATCTCGAACGAAAAAATTGGACATGATTTTGGACCACTCTCACTTTGATTACACATGCAGATGAGGAAGACAAGGGGGCTCATATAGTCTTTAGTCCTCATCTTTCTCGATATAGAGAAAAAAAAAATTATACAGGTCTATTAAAAATATTCAAATTGTTTTTAACTTAAGAAAACTTTTTAGTGTTACAAATAAGAGTGTTTTGCGACACATCAAACAAAAGAAAAACTATCCAATTATTTATCTCACCAATTAAGTAAATACTCTAGTTTTTTTTTCTCTCTCTAAAGCAACGTCGCCACGACACTGTTCCAATTCTTCTCTCCCGTACTCGCCCCAGTATGTTCGTTGCCACTGAGTCAAAAGTCTTATTACAGTAAAAAAAAAAAAAAAAAAAAAAAAAAAAAACTTTCACTGACTCTACATCAATAACAAAGCGGGTTTTGAGTTCAACCAAAGACGTGGGTAACAGTGACACGTACAGCCACAATCAAATATCCACCGACACTTTCCTTCCATCGTAGTAAATATCTTGGTAATAAAGAACAACACGTGTATAATTTTGCAGCACCTCATAATAGTAATAATTGAGGGGGTTGAGTTGACATAAGGTGTTGTATGATTATATTTTGTTATGATACTGATTTATTTGCATGATGGAAGGAAAGTGTCGGTGGATATTTGATTGTGGCTGTACATAGTTTCCTGCACGTATTTACACCCAAAGGAAGAAGTCACACGGTGTTAGATCTGGTCACCGAGGAAGCCAACTGTGGAACACCAACAAGTTATGGAGTTCACTGTGGCTAATTCAAAGGCCAGAGAACACTTCATTGAGGAAACAGCAAACATTCCAATGTCTTCTCAAGGTGATTATACATAACTTAGAGATTAAATTTTCATCTTTCATGTGTTGTATCATCTTGTATGCTTACTAATTAATGCACGGTTTGATATGTAGGCTACGGAATTATTATCATTTGAAGTAGGGTGGTTATCACTGGTTAATATTCACAAGTGCACTCATGTATATCACTAGCTCCATCAGTAAGGTCGCTTGCACACCGAGTTATAGGCTACAGCAAAAGTTTCAACACTGCAGAGTATATGTTATGAAATTTCAGCATGTGGCTTGGTGGAGATGGTCGGAGGTCAGCTACAACAATTTTGGTGAGAATCAGTAAATGTGAAAGTGCTACATTTATCATTCTGTAACCTCATAATAATAAATGTGTGTTGGTTGAATAAGAATGAACCCCACACTTGTCTGTTACTTCCCAAAAAAGTCTCCTTTTCACAATAATGAGTTGCATTTTCATTGCTCGGTTTTCAAACATTAATATGAATTCTCATTTAAACTATTAACTGGTATATCATCAGCCTGTGTTGTCGTCATGTGGCTCGCTTTCCCGAGGCTCGTCCTGCTGACTAGAGACCCTTTCTATAGGGTCTCTACTACTGACAAGAGTATATCTAAGAGGGTTGACACCGTATGGAGGAGGCCATAACTGGCCACACAGGCCGCAAAGCACGTGGCAACATCATATCAGTTATGCTGGGAGGTGCTGGAGTTGGGAAGTGTGTCTACGTGGAAGGACTTGGAGGGACTACCGGAGATGACCACAAAAGCTGGGGTCGACAAAGCGTCGCCAGGCGTGAGACCCCCTGATGATGATTAGTCATAAAATTTACTGCCTATAACCCCTTATAAAAATATTAAATTCTAATGTTTGTACTTCGTTAGTGAACAAGTACAAAGAGATGACCAACAGCATGAAGAAAGGCCTTTACTGTAATAAGACCGTCTTGTAGCTTAGCTTTAACCCTCAGTATATGTCTAATAGGACAGACAACATAAGTTTTGGCCTCCGACTTAAATCTAGTGTTGATGTGTCCCACGATTTCGAAATGAAAACTCCCCTTTTCAAACCGATGAAGTAACCCTTAGGGATCCATTAATGTCATTGACATTGCGTACTCAGCTCACATCTTACACATCATTTAGGCTACATAGCTCCTTCATCATCATCATCACCAGCATCAACAGCAACATGACATTCTCAGTAATTTCACACGATTTACAAATGCGATAAGAAATTTACCCATGTTCTGTAACCCAAGAACATTATCATTTTGCTCAATCTTGCTTTTTGTTTGTTTATCTCGAAGACCTCACGCCACACTTCACGTGAAGAGTTGAGTTATATAACTGTAAGGGCCAATCGCTTCTCTTCCCCCCCAACACGTCACGAGACTGTGGACCAATGAAAATAGCCGAGGGGCGTGCTTACTCTCTGCTTCCAGCCAATAGAATTGAGAGTTCGGAGGGTGTGTCAACCAAAATGCTTCCGAGGCCCTGGTGCTGGGTTCAAGACCACGCAAGTTTGAGTGGTAGTATGAAGTAAGAGTGAGTGGATCCTTAGCAAACAGACAGGAAGGTTGGATTGCTGCGTCTCTGTCTCTGCCACAGTTCTTCCTACCGCTGGTTCTAGTGTCTGGTGTATGAGTGTGTGTGTTGGGTGAGCCACGAGATAGACACACACCGAATTTCTCCATATTTTCCTCTGTAAGTTATAATATTGAATATAATGTTTTATTTGCGTATGTGTGTTGATTTAGTGCAGAGGTTTTCAGTCTGAAAGCCAAGACAACATTCTAGGCCTAGGGGGAGTTCAATTTACTATAATTTAAAATTTTAAATAGTAAGTATTGCATGAAAATATGTGTAATCAGTTATACAAAAGTTCTACATTTTAAAAGATTCGACTTTGCAAAAGATTATTTCTTTCTTATTTGACATTAACTTTAATGATAATGTCAACGCCATTATATTTTCACTGTAACATAATATATTATTATTATGGTGATACTTTTCGTTTTAGCGGTTTCATTCGATTGTCATACATTCAGTTCATGTGATCAAGTCTCTGACAAGCAAAGGGCTGAGTCGCCTAATTCTCATATATGACGAATTGTAATGAATGCACAAATGTCGATTTGAGTCTAATCATTGGAGTAAATTGGATTGCTATATCAACAGAAAACATGACAGCACATGACTGTCACTGAATTACATACGGAGATGGTGTACTGTATATTTACAGTTATGGCTTATCTAAAGTAACAATTATTCTTAGAAGAGGTCTTATTCATTTTGTAAAGGACATCAAGTCACGGCGAAGAGTTAATGAACAAAGGCAATGGAACTTCTCACTCTCGATTCCCCAATTTACTCATCAATAAGTACAGCAGAATTAATATATGTTATGATTTGACAAACCTTTGGGTCGTAACAGAATATGAGCAGCAGGGATCTTTTACCCATCATGTTCTATTTCCTTTAAAATTCCCGTTGAGGAGGCAGTACGGTATGTCAATTAAGGACTCTGTGATCGTATATGAAAATTGGAGGCTTCTGATTCCTCCTGACCATGCCACGAAACCAAATCCTTGGATATAGGTGGTGGCGTTTCGTAGTACTGCTAGGAGGACTCACTAACCTTCAACTTTCTGATCACAACACAGGGTCCTTAAGAACATTGGCGCCCCTTCTGACCAGAGTGAACCTTTTCCTCTCTTCAGCTGTTTCTCCATTCTTTTTCCTCTTCCTTCGTGCTTTCTCTCTCCCTCCCCCCCGCCCCCCACACTCTACATGTCTCCCTTCCTGATGCTGAGGTTTACAAGGTGTTTGTGGCCTAGACCGTCTTCTTTCTTCAATCTTTAGGTTACAGACTTGGTGAAATTAGTTCAATTATCGTATTTGTATTGACAATTCAGTTACGTGAATGATGGAGGATAAAATTTAAGATACTGTAATGTTAATAAAAAAAAAAAATTAAACAAAACAATAATATATGATCTTCATTTGATCATCTATAGTTGTGCTTTAATAAACACTGCAGTGGTATAATTAGTACTGATAATGACTTGATGTCCTTTGATTACAAAATAAATCTTTATAATTATCGGAACTATCAGAGAAGATTTTTATGTGTTCTTGAGTATTTTAATTGTTGGTTAGTTTAGGACCAGTGAAAATATACCGAAAGAGATTGATCCACTGGTGTGTGTGTGTGTGTGTGTGTGTGTGAACGAAGGCTATATTCTCTTATTTTAGTCCAGACGAGTGAGAGTAAAGTGTCTGTGTTGGATTGCATTGTGTGCCAACAACTGGAGACTTAATTTTACTCATTTTTATATATATAGATCACCACCAGACGATTTTTGTTGTCGTAGGGAAGGACTCTTTTTTAGGTCCAATTGGTATAACTGTTTGCATTAAACCAATAACAACAACAACTTACGTTATCGATAATAGTATAGGCTCTGAATAATGTCAGAAGGTGTTACCTGATTAGGGAGGAGAGGTTCTTCAAAGAGAGAGAGAGAGAGAGAGAGAGAGAGAGAGAGAGAGAGAGAGAGAGAGAGAGAGTCTGCATACATTCATGCGTCTGTCCACTTCTGTAACCCTTGCCAAGTGTCGGTATTGGCGCCGGAGGTGTTTGTACCCTCTCTTATACTTTATTTCTTTTCTTCCCATTCTTCCTTCTCTTGTTTGGCCTACTTCTGCCCTATACCCATTCATTCCCTCCCTATGATGTCAAGAATGGCACCTATCAGTCTGTCTGTTGCCTACACCATAATTAATTCGGTACCTATTAGGGTGACGATGAGCCCATAATTATTAACACCAATAAAGGGAATTTGTAAATGAAGATCACTAATGATTATTATATACTGTGCAGTC
Organism: Petrolisthes cinctipes; assembly: GCA_033782935.1. Taxonomy (NCBI): domain Eukaryota; kingdom Metazoa; phylum Arthropoda; class Malacostraca; order Decapoda; family Porcellanidae; genus Petrolisthes; species Petrolisthes cinctipes. The sequence continues at coordinate 13,610 of JAWQEG010001844.1, read as the reverse complement.
GAGCTCGTAAATTCGCGACCACGTACTTAGATGTTTATGCCATTTGAGCTGGTAACACTGTGTGGGGAGGGTGTCATTGTAGGTGAAAGATTGTATCATGTCCCTCTACTATGTTCCACCTACTCTGATTCCTCACCAAATAAATGTTACCAGCTCAAATGGCATAAACATCTAAGTACGTGGTCGCGAATTTACGAGCTCGGCTGTACAGTTTGATCTATATGAGTATTGCTGCTACGTTATAGAGTCGGCCTTTTCTCAACTATAGAGTGACTTTCCTGGTTCCATTCCTATAGTGAATTGGTGGAGTATTTAGTAATGAAACTGGTAAAGTGTCAGAGTGTCAACTTGTTAGGAATTTCTTTTCACTTTTGGCAGCAGTAATAAGGCCAACTCTACTCACTACTACTCTCTACCGTCCAAACCCTCATTTCAGTCTCACACACTCACCCACAACTAATGAAATGGAGTTGGACGTTGGATAATTTTTGTACAGTTGAGCAAGGAGAAAGTGCAAAAAATATCCGGCTGCATATGGCAACATCTTCACTACCACTCAAAGTTCAGCCAATCACGTTCCACTTTACATTGGCTTTGGATTCTCAGTTATTCATTCATAAGTATACGAGGGAATAGACTACAAAAAACTGCCTAATTATGTTGTATACAGCCAAATTTTTCTTGCACTTTCTACTTTCTACTTTCTACTGAACTGTACACATAACTAAAAAACTATCATTACACCTTCTGTGCGATACAAAATGACACGACGAATGAAGGTTTTTGATAAGAGCCTCCTCACTTTGGTATCCCTGTATGAGTCGATAGGCATGAAGCCCTAAATCTTCTTTTTTAGGTATCCCTGCGTATGTTTGTTGCGGCCTTAGCTAGTCGAATCAAGTAATCAACACTCTGAAAATATGAAGCAGTAGGAGTTGAACTGCTCACAATAACGCTATATCGAACATTAGTGCAATCCTAGTCGGAACAAGTAATTACAGTAGATAGTGTTGTAACTTGTAACGCTCTAATCTTATAACAAACACACAGGGTGGAAATAGGATAGCTAATGTTACCTCTACTTCATTCATTCTGTAAGTCGATGAGCTAGAAGGAATGGAAGGAAACAAAAAAAGTATTAATCAAATCACGTATAGGATTTACACTCGAGTAGCTGTCAAAAGTTATTCCCTCCCAAATATCTGATTGGACATACCAACCCCAACTGAAATATTATTGATAAACGTCGCGGCCCAAACGCTTTGAAGATTCAGTTGATCCGTTGGGCAAGAACTACTGACTACGACTAACAATATGCATGATTGATGGTGTCACAGCATGCACAAGGTATAGATTACATGGTTCATCCTATACTTACCATATTCTATCATCTTGTTAGCGAGACATGGAAGCTGTCATCTGTTCTGGAAAACGAAAGAGCATGATTGGAAAAAATAAAATATAGGAACAGACAAAAAATGGTGAGAAGAGTTGATCAGGAAATGTCTGGTGAAAGTATGTATGTATATTTATTTATACTATCTGTGTGGCGCCAACCCCAGACACCTCGTGAATGCATGGGTGTGGCAGACCTCACCAACCCTCAGGAAAGGATAAGGTATAGTTAGATTAACTCTGCTTTTGTGTTTACGTCAAGTAATCGTGAATATAAATATACAGTCACAGATAATGATTTGATGATTTATTGTTATTTAGATATTAAAGGAGTAATTTATGTTATTGGTGGAAGTGGAGGAGGGCTTCTGTTGATGCTTTTAAACTCTGCCAGGAAACAGACTTAACTTCACTTGCTTGGCTCATGGCATCACGTATGTACTGGAAACTTCGGTAGTCTAAAACACTCATAGTGGAACCCTCTAAAGTTGGTATTAGCCTACATGGGGAAATTTTATGAGAGCGAGCGTCGTTTCATGGGCCGCCATCATTGAGCTGTTTGGCCGATCTCATAATATCAATCATTATACTAATTTTTTTTTTGCTCAACTCAATTTCAGAGACACATTAAAAGATTAGCGAATTCTACACAGATTGATACATTATATATTCATCACTGTAACTGACAAATATACCTGCATACACCGCGTGTATTGTATTAATTAAGGAACTAAAATAATGCTAGTGATGAAGTATTTAATCCTGGGGAAAATGCATCGATTCTCTTTAAAGTATTATGACCTTATAAACATGTGTTGCATACATACCAGTGTTTAGAAGTGGCAGATGAGTATCTATTATAGTTATGTACATTTTTGGCTGTAAACTGTTTGATGTAACGACGCACACTCGAAGGAATTTTTCAGTTTAATGCATTCCACTTTCACCGTAGGACGAGTCACTACGATGAACATAATAATGAAACTGATTCGTCACCGTGGTGGTTCGACTCTGTGTGTGTGTGCTGGTGTGTGTGTGGCCAGGAGAGTGAACCGTCCACCAGAAAGTACCCATACAACTGTCACATACTCGTATTTTCGATGCAATCGAATGTCTACTTACAGTCACCTTTGAAAACTTCCCTACCACTTCACTATTCCGTTTTGTTTTGATTTATAAAGTGTTCCAGGAATATGTAATCGGACCAGTACAGTTAAGCAAATAGAAAGTACAAGAAAAATATGGCTGTATATATGGCAACATCAAACATTTTTTTTTTTTTTTTTTTTTTTTTTTTTTTTTTTTTTTTTTTTTTGTAGTAAGCCCTTGTATCTTTATGAATGAATCACTAGGAACCCAGAACCAATGTAAGGTGGAACGTGATTGGCTGAACTTTGAGTAGTGGTAAAGATGTTGCCAAAATTATACAGCCATACTTTTCTTGCACTTTTTATTTGCTCAACTGTACACTCGTGATACATAATTTCTGACCAGAGTGTGAGGAGCAGAAAGCTTCGAATCGCCTGGTATTGTTCATTTCCCCACTCAGTACACATATAGAGGCTGAGTTCGAATGCAGGCTATATGTGTGTGTGTGTGTGTGTGTGTGTGTGTGTGTGGTGCCTGCCGTTCGTCTCTGGTCAGGGATTACGTATCACGAGTGTACACTGTATAATATGCTTCTTGTAATAGTAGAGCAGGAAACATGGACCGATGATGCTGTATAGACTAGAGAAATCCACAAGGTATACTATATATATCTCGATGGGAGAAACTCTTGACGATAAAAAAATACTTAATCCTCTAAAACTATGTCACGAAACAAACAGATCCCATATTAGCGTAATTGGTTTCCTGGAATAGATTGGATGAATTAGTTGCCCTCCAATATGATATCCAAAACAGCTTCTTTCTACATTTCTGTTCGTGTGCAAACTCTTAATTATTTTTTTTCTGTATGTATTGTAGATGTTCAGTTTGGCATATCATCTGCATTTATACTTATCTGTGATTTCTAGTAATTATTGTTATGTTCTCATAACTATTAAGCTCTGGTAAGTGTGTGTGTGTGTGTGTGTGTGTGTCTGTGTGTGTGAGTGTGTGTGTGTGTGTGTGTGTGTGCTGGACCTCATTATGGGTACAAAACTAAGCTTGAGGCACCCTGTGATGCTGTCAGAAAATTGGAGGAAAATGAGTCCTTCAAATATTGCCACGAAACACCACCTATAGGGTAAGGATCGTGTTTCGTAGCATATAGTTAGGAGGAATCCAGCAGAAGCCTCCAATTCCCGTACACGAGCACAGGGTCCTTAATTAAGCTCAAAACAAAAAGAAAACCCCATAACTATCAACTCTTATTGGTTGAAACAAATGTCGCAAAGTCCACGTATTGCATTTGTTCAAAGTCAGAAATCTATGTAAAGGATAAAGCCTGAAACATTTTATCTCTCTTGTATGCTCATCACATTCCTCATGAAGGCTGACTGACGTATACAGTGTTTTCCTCGTACTGATTTTTATTTCGCTTATACGTTGTAGTGACGTATGTGTTCACTCGACTTGGCTGCCGCTTGCATGACAACGTTTTAATAGTGTGTTTGCTTTGCCTGACCTAAACTACTTCTGGAGGGCATAACAACAGTGTACTATTATGTTCCTGCCTAACCTCCCGTCGCACAGATGCTATAAAAACAAAAGCTCTTCTGCGAAGTTGTCCCACTCAACCCCCATAATTACCCAAGCATAATTTGATAGTTCAAAGTATCAGTAACAAGAGGCAAACGACTTGTTAAATAAACTGTGCTTAAAGATGTTATAATAGTTGGTCAATTAAATACAAACACACAAACTGGGTTGAAATTCATAAGGCGTCAATCATAATAATGTTCTTCAGTGGTTCCTTGAAGGGGGGTATTTGTTGTAGTGATGTGGGCAATACTTTAATGGTTTTGGCGCCCCTTCGACCCTAGCCACTCCCTTTCAGTTCTTCTAATGTCCCTCTTTTCTTTCTATTTCCTTCCTGCTTGCTGTCTCACCTCTCTATCACTATAATATTCACTGATATTCACAGTATAGGTCATTCACACGGTTGCCTTCATGGAACAATCTGCCTCTTTCCATCTTGCCTCTCCTATATGTTTTTTTTTTTTTTTATTATCATTATTATTATTATTATTATTATTATTATTATTATTATTATTATTATTATTATTATGTAGTTTCCAGTCCTTCAAGCACATGCAGTCCGTCCATGCAGCAGCTTCAAGTCTTTAACGAAATGTCCCTTGATTTTAGATACTTTATGCCGTTCTTTGGGAATGATAGATGTGGTTTGGACGCGAGTAGAAATTACAAGAAAAATATAACTGTAAATATGGCAACATCTAACAGTTTTTGTGTGTGTGTGTGTGCGTTTTTTTTTTTTTTTTTTTTTTTTTTTTTTTTTTGTAGTAAGCCCTCGTATCTACTCCTCCCTGCATAAAAAAAAATATATATATCCCTCAGTGTAGGATATAGTAGAGTGCGACTTTCCTTGAATTCGTTGTTGTTAAGGTCAACCCACATGCATGCCATTAAAGTATCAACGTAAAGTATGGCTGTTACACAAGACTTGAGACTGACTGTGTTGTAGTGACGTATAGAAGGAGGAGTTGTCAGCCAGTTATAGTGCCTTGGTTGGCTTGTATTTTATAGCCTTGCTCTTGAAGCCGGCATAGCGACAGGGAATGACAGGGAAAGACAAAGGACAGAGAGAGATAGACAGACAGAGAGAGAGAGAGATGCGTCATTTTACTTTGAGACAGACAGACAGACAGACAGACAGACAGACAGACAGACAGACAGACAGACAGACAGACAGACAGACAGACAGACAGACAGACAGACAGACAGACAGACAGACAGACAGACAGACAGACAGACAGATGCGTCATTATCCTTTGAGAAACAGACAGACAGAGAAATGGGGCCAATTTCCTTTGAGAGAGAGAGAGAGAGAGAGAGAGAGAGAGAGAGAGAGAGAGAGAGAGAGAGAGTTATATGGAGAAGCATAGCAACAAGAGATAGACAGACAGACATTATCTTGGTAGAGTACAATCACCTCGTGTGAATGTGTGTGCACTATTATTCTTTTCTACTAATCTTTACAATGCATATCCCTGCGTCACATGCAGTTACGATAACAAAATACAAGGCCAAGACTGATTGGGTGTTTGAGCTAAAATGTTTCAAGGACCCTGTGATGTAGTCAGAAAATTGGAGGTAAATGAGTCCTTCAAATATGGCCACGAAACACACACACACACCTATATGGAAGGAGCTTGTTTCGTGGCATAGTCAGGAGGAATCGGCAGAAGCTTCCAATTCTTATACATGAACACAGGGTCCTTAAAAATATTGAGTTTGCTGTTTAAGAGTTGTGACGTACAGTATATACATCTTACAAACAACCTAACGTGATGTGAATATGAATCAATAACAAGTGGTAATATAGAGCAGAGACAGAATAAGAAAGCCTTGATTAAGATGTATAGTATGAGTTGTAGTTGTGTAAATTGAATCTGAGTAGACTTAATGACGTAGATGAAGGTCACACATCAAACTGCTGTACTCGTGTCTTGCCTTTAGCTATACAGGGTGTTGCAAAAGTACGTACAGTTGGACACATGAATGGGTGGTACAGCCCAAGTGAAAGATGGTCAATTTCTCCCAATATCAAGTTCCTTAGTGCCAAATAGGAGACATCAGGGGCAGAAGTCAGTATTGAGGATGGTAATAAAAAGCAAGTACCTGATAATAGACACTGGTTATTCAAATGGGATAAGTATCTTTCACCTGGGCTGTACCACCCATTCATGTGTCCAACTGTACCTTCCATGAATTACAGAATGAATAAAGCTACTGATAATAATTGAACAGTTTTATATTATGATGTTTTGAGTAAATTTGCTTTATAGGTTACGTTCCGAAGTTACACGTATTAGAATTATATTATTGTCAATGTCTAATGATAAAAAAAATTGACAACTCCATATATAGGGCGTGTAAATTATCAAATCCGTAGACCCATAGCAGCAAAGCCTTGGTATAAGATGTTGATATAAAACGTGATCCTTTAATTAAGTTCACGTTTTACATCAAAGTCATATTCCCAGGTAATATCTATAGGGAACGATTGGATTTATCATTTCTTCCCCCTAGAGTTTTTGTTACTTTTTCTTTGAGTTATGATTCTAAAAAGAAAAATATTTTGGAACGTACGGTATGCAAATGTGCTCAAGACATATAAAATAATACAATTATTACCAATAGATAGAATTCATTACAAAAAATACGGAAGTTGTTTCTGCAGCACCTCTGTCTATGTCCAAAAGAATTAATTAAGGCTAGTTGTGAAATCTGACCAAGGGACAACTGACAGCGAACCATTGCATACAGAACACCTACGATGGTAATGATTGTGTATGTAAGAGAACAGGATGGTGGAAAATTGTAATTGGGCTTGTATTGGTTTAGGTAAGGCAAGCTTAGTCTATATATTGTATCAATACAGAGTGTCATCACTCGGAATACAGTCAGCTGAACAAATTATTTCCTCTGCAATTGACACCTGGGGTGGGATACTCAAAACACATCTTTAGTAAGGGCACGCCTTTTGGTACCGTACGGCACGTCAAAGGCGCCATTCAGTAAGGCGGGATTCTGATACTCAAAAAATATCAAAGGCGTCTTTGGAGAGCCTTCCGACGATAAGGCGCCTAATCCACAAAAGGCACCTTTTGTGTTATTGTGGTCCTTGATGATGACAACTGTTCGAGTAAATATATTATATGGCTTCGTAAATATATTATATATTCATAATTGGGTACCGGTAATAATGGCTGCGTCAGTGTGCAACATTTAATATGATTATGAGTAAAATATTCAGTGTGATATTTGTGGTGGTTGTGGCATCAGTTACTGGTAATATAGACCAGTGACAAACCAGACCTACACCAACTGAAGTAGGTTACAACTACAATGTCACTGACTGATTCAACAACAATATTACAGTGTTGATATTTTGCACTACATAGTTTACTCATACGTATCAGTTACATAATCATATTAAATGTTACACACTGATGCAACCAATATTAACCTATTAAGGCTATAATATTATATACAGTAATATTCACGAGCACAAACTCTTACAAAAGTTGGCTATCACAATGTAAGCTACGGTACAAAATTTTATAGGGGAGTCAGCAGCATTTTTTATAAAGGGGGGTAAGATTAATAAAATTATACATATATGTGTGGTATTATAATAATTCTAAATTCACTCACTTCAAATAGTCATGTATTTATATGAGATACATGAAGTACACAGTTATCCAAGGGGGAGCAACAACCCCCCTCTCCCCCCCAGACGCCTATGCACTCAATTATATATTTTTTTCACTAATGTTTCAGAAATTGCCACCCAATAACTACATTTTGTGTCAACCATTTAACTCTTAACAAAGTATTGAGAGAGAGAGAGAGACGAGAGAGAGAGAGAGAGAGAGAGAGAGAGAGAGAGAGAGAGAGAGAGAGAGAGAGAGAGAGAGAGAGAGAGGAATCAGGTATGGGAGAGGGACTAGCATGGTTGGTTGTATAGGCTATTGTGACCACTGGGTTCATGTGTTGTGCTGTTCTGTATGTTAATGAAAAGTTGACCACCACCACCACCACCACCACCAGAAAGTTTTGTACAGTCACAGACAAAGAATTAATGCAGCGCCTGTTGTTTATCTGACATCAACTCGCTCGTGATCAACACATGCACAGAAATTAATTAAGACAACTTTGTTAAAAATAAATATATGTAGATTTAATTAATTACTCGCAAGATGTTTGAACCCAATTAATGATATGAAAATTGTCCTCTTTAATGTAGGCTTTTGTACACAATGAAGTTTAGTTGTGTCAGCCATCACTAGAGGTTAATATAATAATTGGGTTTGTAATGTATAGGATTCACCTGTATTTTATCTTCCAAATGTAAAGCATAGCCCCGTTCAAAGGTCCCTCGAAAGCCATGCATGTAAGTTTGACGAGTTAATTATTATCGTTGTAGTGTTTAGAGGAGGACTAGAAGGAGGAGGAAGGAAACATACATCTGTTGGCCCGTTGTGTGTGTGTGTGTGTATGTGTGTGTGTGTGTGTGTGTGTGTGTGTGTGTGTGTGTGTGTGTGTGTGAACGTAAGCATGGTAACCAAACCGACCACTAAACCTGTACAGGATGTTTTCTCTTCTGTCAGATCCACGTGATACACACACATACACACATAAAAAACTACAAAGACAAACACACACACACACACACACACACACACACACACACACACACACACACACACACACACACACACACACTCATATTTCGCTCCCTGTGTTTACTATAATATATATTTTAAGCATGTGTAAATCAGGTTAAATTTATATTCTCCATTCGTCAGTGTTAATGTTTCGTCTATTTTAAGTTTTTATACTGCAAGGTGAAGGTTAGAGTAAGATGGCCGTGCGTCACACACACACACACACACACACACACACACACACACACACACACAGTACACCCTCACCTCACGTCAGATATTTATATAGATTACGTATATAACCAACTAGAAGCCAGTAAGAGTTATTCATAGTCAAGGATAAGATATGCCCATGAGCCCTGCAGGTGTAGTTAATTAGTTAGTTAGTCAGCACAATAATTATATACAAGACAGTTAATTTGTAAGAGGGTCGCCTTAGAGTTTATCGGCCCCCCCTCGTCACCACACATTAATTAAGGGACCCTATGCTGTAGTCAGAAAATTGGAGGTTAGCGAGTCCTTCAAACATTGATACGAAACACCACCTATATTTTAAGGAGCTTGTTTCGTGGCATTGTCAGGAGGGATCAGAAGCCACCAGGTCTCATACACGATCACAGGGTCCTTAATTAAGGGATGCAACAGTGTTGGTAAATGTAAAGCAACTGCCAGATTCCTCCAAACTATTCCATGCAACAGACCACCATTTTTAATGGTAATCTAAATCTATTTCCTGGCATAGCCTAGGCCTACTTTAGAGGGATCAAGGCACTCAAATGTATCAAAAGAATTCCACCCTCTTGAAAAATTGCACCAGAAAGTGAAGAGTGACAGAGAAGCAGAAACGAGGCGCGTGATGATAGCTACTGTATATATATCTACGATGATGATCACAGTCCTTTTAATGAAAATAAGGCCACACTGAACCCACTGGCCGTCCGCCATCATGCACTGCGGACGCAAAACACTGTAAATAAACAAAGTAGCTACAAATCTTCAGTAATAATAGTTACACTTTCTCCGACGTGCGTTGTTCTCCTTGTTGTGTTTTTAGTTTTTTGGTTTAGTTTAGTTTTGGTGCACTGTATCTTTGTCATTATAGTTCTGCAGGTTATACACTGAGGATTGTTTGTTTGGTTCCTCAGTCACACATACATAGCCTATAGTCACATCACTCCTTGTAGCCGTATAGTATTCAAGCAATTCATTGTTTTCACTTGGCAAATATCGGATAGTCATATCTTGGTAGGTGTTATTGTTTTTACTTTCCGCTTAGCATTTGGCCACAACACTCAATGGAACAGCATCACTGAGAACCGTACAGTAGTTTTGAGACATTATGTGGACTCGCAGAGGGAAGCCAATTAGGTTGAGTGTATGAAAGTGGCTTGCTAAAAGTAACTCTGGTCGTCTACCTAGGGGGAATATTTGTGAAAAGCTCATATAAAATTATTCGTATTCTGTTTCTATCATGCTTCTATCAACATGCAGGCGACCCTCTCATAAACACATATAGAAAAGGAGAAGCAGGCCCTGAAGGAAGAAGAACAGGGAAAGAAGAGACAGTAAGAGAAAGTTAGAGGAGAAATTTCTATACATGCAGAAATTTGAAGCTCCAGTGAATCTATATCAAGAAACAGATCCTCTATTCGTATATAACACTGAGGTGATTAATTTCCTGGGATAGTTTAGAGGAATCAGTAGCCCTTCACTGATTTACCATAATGAGGTTTTGTGTTGGTAAATTTGGAGCAACTGAATCCTCCAAACTATTCCAAGCAACAGAACACTATTATTTTTACTCTTCTGGTCCTGTTTCCTGGCATACTTTGGAGGAATCAAGGCACTCCAATGTACCAAAAAAGAATTACCACCTTAAATTTTTGTCCTACTCGGGACGGAAAGGAGGCTAAGCACTTTTAATTATTGCCTATAAATTTTGACAGAAAGTTTTATCTGACAGGAACACTGAATATTAGAGACCAAATGCGTTGTTGTTGATATCCCTCCTGTTTTATTATTATTATTATTATTATTATTATTATTATTATTATTATTATTATTGTTTTTATTTTTATTATTTCTATTTCTATTTTTATTTATTTATTTTTATCATTATTATTATTATTATTATTATTATTATTATTATTATTATCTACACGACGAATTTAATAAGATGCACAAGCAGTGAGAGACAAGAATCGTGTCGTCGTGAAATATAGATAAAATAACATTATGTCGACGAGGTAAACGTGTGGTAGGCTATATTCCGCCTTGGTGTGTCATGGAACTTTCGTAATTAATGTTCCACGAGTCACATCATCATTTTAAGGGGGTGCGGGAATAGGGGGACAGGCTTGGGGGGGGGTGCGGGGGTTTTGGGTAGGTAGGGGGGGGGGGGGGGTTTGGGAGTTCGGGAGTAGGGGGACAGGCTTGGGGGGGGGGGGGTGCGGGGGTTTTGGGTAGGTCGGGGGGGTTATGGGGAGTTCGGGAGTAGGGGGACAGGCTTGGGGGTGGGGGTTAGGGGGTTGCGGGGATAGTTTTACAGGCTTTCTACCCACCCCAAGCCTGTCCCCCTATTCCCGCACCCCCCCCCCAGTCCCCCCCCAAGCCTACCCCCCCCTACTCCCGCACCCCCTTAAGGGAAGAGTATACTTTTAGTGCATAGATCGGAATCACTTGCTCCAGATTTTCCAATAAAGAGAGAGAGAGAGAGAGAGAGAGAGAGAGAGAGAGAGAGAGAGAGAGAGAGAGAGAGAGAGATGTCCCGTCGTTGCCTGGAATAGTTTGAATGAATCACTTACTCCAGATTTTCCAACACGGAGAGAGAGAGAGAGAGAGAGAGAGAGAGAGAGAGAGAGAGAGAGAGAGAGAGAGAGAGAGAGAGATGTCCCGTTGCTTGGAATAGTTTGAATGAATCACTTGCTCCAGATTTTCCAACAAAGAGAGAGAGAGAGAGAGAGAGAGAGAGAGAGAGAGAGAGAGAGAGAGAGAGAGAGCTGTAGCTGTACCTCCCCCCTTAATTAATCTTCGGAGAAATCGCGACACAAGTATAGACACTCATTACACATACATATATAGGCCTTACACGTGGTCAGTCCCTTGACAACCAATCGTTATGTGAGGTGAATCATGCTGTCTGAATGTGGTGCCCGGGTTTTTTCATTTACATGCAGCGATCATAGGGAATAATATTGCATGGGTATAGTTGGGACACACACGTAATGGTAAGTACAGTTAAGGGCAAAAGTTCGCTGATAGTCGTGTACCTCTGTTTGTTTGATAAAGTATATAATTATTCTGTATAGGATGTCCCACGAGTTTTTTTTTTTTTTTTTTTTTTTTTTTTTGTCTGGAATTAACTACAGTATATTCAGATAACTCTGAGTAAAAATAACTAGAGTTTTTTGTTTTGTTTTTACCCCGTGGGCGAAAAAAAAAACAAATCTGTGGAAACGAGGAAAAGTGAGGGTAATGACTGGAGATGAGAAAACAAGGTTGGGAATGACTGTTCTAAATATTTCTCTGGGTACTGTACATAATTATAAACAAGCCAGCACTGATCCAGGCCACACAGGAGGTATTAATATGTTGGTTTGAATGTGCCGAGACTTTCTTTCTTAATTAAGGTGGTAATTCTTTTTTGGTACATTGGAGTGTCTTGATTCCTCCAAAGTATGCCAGGAAACAAGACCAGATGAACAAAAATAATGGTGTTCTGTTGCTTGGAATAGTTTGGAGGATTCAGTTGCTCCAGATTTACCAACACAAACTTTCTCCCTTAATTAAGATATGTCAAGATGAAAGGTGTACAGTTGGCAGCCAAATTCTGTATACTGTAATAGATTGTGGCCAGTAGATAGGATACATGCAGTAATTCCTGTAGGTGGTGTTTTTGGTTCAGTAAATTGTGTTTTCCAATAAAGGCCTCTATGATAATATATACTATTCGGTATTTACAATCAAACAGAAAAAAAAAAAAAATAAGAGTTTGCTAGATATTTTTTCACTGCATATCAAACCCTAGTGACTTTATAACACTTCCATGGAGGCTCGAGTGACGTACATGTAAAGGGATAGTATACTTTTTTTGGTACAGTAGAGCACCTTGATTCATCCAAAATATATAGTAAACATGCAGGATCATGAGATTATCAACTATAATGGTGGCCTACCTGTTGCTTGGAATAGTTTGAAAGAATCATATGCTCAAAATTTATCCCAAGACATTATTACCCCTTCAAGTCCACTGTTGCTTCATAATTATACATCTAAACCTTATTCAATTTATACTGTTCAATCGCTTTCAGCCAGTGGGATCCGGTCAGGTGTATGTATGTATGTATGTATGTATGAGTTTACATTCATATTTCCCCCTTGGCTTCACTCTGACAAATACGGCCCAAGACAACACCTACATATTGATATCGTTAAACGCTCTCAAACTCCCATCCCTTGTAATTAATTCTCTTACCTGCACGTTACGGCATACAAATCTAAAGGGATGATGCCACGACTGATAGGGTGGGTGGATGGAATATTGAATGCACAGTAAAGGCTACAGATGGCTTGCAGATCAGTTTTGAAATTGATTAATATACCAAAGCTTGGATGAAATAACTAATAGATATACAGTACACATCATTGGGGGGCTTGTATGGTTCAGAGATTAATTTTTATAGACGACATACTGTAATTACTGTATCCCTTTAGGAGTGGTTACGAGATACTGAACACAACAACAAATACACTGTAAGATACTATAATGAGGGTACCGTTAATCTAGTCGACGAAATGGATGCTGATGATTCCCCAAAACGATTATCATGAAACAGATTCCCTTTAATTTATATTCCTGCTGTGTTGTGGTGTATT
>JAWQEG010001843.1:0-35917 GCA_033782935.1 Petrolisthes cinctipes | reverse complement strand
AAAGACACACCCTCCTCTATATCTGTGTATTTCCCAGTGTGACAGACCAAACAGTCCCTCCCACTTTCATCCTCTCAGAAACACATACACCTGTATTCTCCTTCCCATCTATCCCTACTACCCTATGTAAACCTGTTGCACAGAGAAGGGACACCAGGGACACAGAGTTATCGATATTGTTTTAAGTAGTATGTAGCTGTTTGTATTAAATTAAACAATGGTAGTTAACCTATTTATTGGAAAGTTTATCATCTAAGGAACAGAGGGAAGCTGTCAAACTCTTATGTGAGTTACCCCTATATGGATGATTATATTTGACACCAACTGTACCTTAGCAGTTTTTCATTACTTCTTATCACCTTTTTAATCTCTTCTTCTACTTTATTTCCTTGTTTTGCCCATTCAACCTCACGAGAAAATTTCTATTAATTTCTAAAAATTTCTGCAAAGATAACTTTTAATTTCTCTCGACATTCACTCACTTTTTTTGTTTGTTAATTTCTACCACCACTTCCTGTTCTATATTCTGTTTATCACCTAAAATATTAACTGCTTCTATTCCTGGAGTTTATCTCACTGTTCTGTTACCTAACCCAACCCAACCCAACCTAACCTAACCTAAAATATTAACTGCTTCTATTCCTGGAGTTTATCTCACTGTTCTGTTACCTAACCCAACCCAACCTAACCCAACCTAACCTAACCTAACCTAACCTAAAATATTAATTGCTTCTATTCCTGGAGTTTATCTCACTGTTCTGTTTATTACCTGTTCCACAACTGAATCACAGGATATCAAATCAACTCTCTCTTTCTACTTCATTATTATTTTCTCACCAATTTCTTTCATACCTGACATTTTCCTCCAGGGCTTCATTTATGTTTGTGTACAGTCGGCAGCATAAGTTCGCTTCATTTCCACCTGTGTATGTATTAGTTATAGTTATGTTGTAATACAATTTTAATGCAGAGATGACAGATATAGTTCTCATATGGTAAATTACTTATGTTGTAATGTATTAGTTATAGTGTTGTAATACAATTTTAATGAAGAAATGACAGATATAGTTCTCATATGGTAAATTACTTATGTTGTTAAAATGGAAACTGGTTCAGAATGCAAGTATCTGGTCATATTAGCAATATTAAATACATGAGATGGACGTGAATTTCTGCAGCTGGCTGTACATATTGAAGTTGTTCCTTAAATTCTACTACCTTCTCCTTTAATGCCATATTTTCATTCCTTGTCATTTTAACACTTCTCTTCTACCTTCTCAATATTTTGTTATAAATTTTTGCTACCATACTGCTGTCTAAGGGGGTGCGGGAGTAGGGGGGACAGGCTTGGGGGGGGGGGGGTTAGGGGGGGTGCAGGATTAGGGGGACAGGCTTGGGGGGGGGGTTAGGGGGGTGTGGGAGTAGGGGTACAAGCTTGGAGGTGGGTAGAAAGCCTGCTATCTATTTCTGCACCGCTCTATCCCCCCCCCCCCAATCCTGTCCCCCTACTCCCGCAGCCCCCAATCCTGTCCCCTACTCCCGCACCCCCCAATCCTGTCCCCCTACTCCCCGCACTCCCCCCAATCCTGTCCCCTACTCCCGCACCCCCAATCCTGTCCCCTACTCCCCCGCACCCCACCCAAGCCGTGTCCCCCTACTCCTGCACCCCCACCTAAACCTCCCCCCAAGCCTGCCCCCTACTCCCCGCATCCCCCCAATCCTGTCCCCCTACTCCCGCACCCCCCCTAACCCCCCCCCCCCCCCAGCCTGTCCCCCCCTATTCCCCCGCAACCCCCTTAACCACTAACTAACTAAGTAACCTGTTTGTTGTCCCTATTGGTGTTGGTTTTAGAATACAACACTTCATCTAACATTAATAACCTTATTTTCCCATTTAGTATCTTGCCCAGAGTATTTCATTACTGATCAAAATACATCTTTTAATCAAATACTATCATCTATCAATATATATATATCTCCCTTCTCTTAATGTTCACTTTGCTTCTCCCTTCCTTCCCTTCCTTCCTTCCTTCCTTTTCTTAATGTTCACCTTCTGCTTCTCCCTGCCTCTCCTTCCTTCTTTCCTTTCCTTTCCTTTCCTTTCCTTTCCTTTCCTTTCCTTTCCTTTCCTTCCTTCCTTCCTTCCTTCCTTCCTTCCTTCCTTCCTTCCTTCCTTTTCCTTTCCTTTTCCTTTCCTTTCTTCCTTTTCCTTTTCCTTTCCTTTCTTTCTTTCCTTCTCTTTCTTTCCTTTCTTCTTTCTCCTTCCTTCCTTCCTTCCTTCCTTCCTTCCTTCCTTCCTGAGAACACAAAAAGACACCAGCTCCTTCCCAGTGATGTGTGTATGTCCGTGTCTGGATACTGTATGTATGTGTGTGTGTGTGTGTTTGGAGGCTTCTGATTCCTCCTAACTATGCCACAAAACAAGCTCCTTCCATATAGGTGTGTGTGTGTGTGTGTTTCATGATAATATTTGGAGGAATTATTTGCTCCACATTTACCACCAACATTGTACTGTCTCTCTTAGGGTCCAATTCCACAGTGGTTGGTATTGGTTTGTAAGCACGCAAACAAAAGAATGTTAGCCGTGTAAATGACTTCTGGGTGAATTATTTAATGAATTTGGTGAGTAAACTATACAGTGATTATTATTATTATTATTACTGGTATTATTATTTTTATTATTATTATTATTATTATTATTATTATTAAATGACTTGTGGGTGAATTATTTAATGAATTTGGTGAATAAACTATACAGTGATCATTATTATCTAACTGTTGGATAGATTTTGTGAATGTGGATACTCACCTTTTGGAAAATAATGAAGCCTTACAAGTGTGGTTGGTTGGGAAGCTTACAAACCATTTCTTCACTTATCTTTGCTCATCCATAAAGTAAATAGGTTGTAATTTGTTATTACAGAGTTGTAGAGTTGAGTTGTAATAGAGACAAGACATAGAATTAACCTTAAGGGGGTGCGGGAATAGGGGGACAGGCTTGGGGGTGGGGGGGGTTAGGTGGGTGCAGGAATAGTGGGACAGGTTTGGGGTGGGTAGAAAGCCTGTCCCCCTACTCCTGCACCCCCCCTCCCCCAAGCCTGTCCCCCTATTCCCGCACCACCCAAACACCCCCCAAGCCTGTCCCATACTCCCGCACCCCCCCCAAGCCTGTCCCCCTATTCCCATTATTATTATTATTATTACTTTTATTATTATTATTATTATTATTATTATTATTGTTATTATTAATTTCTTCACATATCTTTGCTCATCCATAAATTAAATAGGTTGTAATTTGTTGTTACAGAGTTGTGGAGTTGTAACAAGAGACTGAGGAACCTTCATTGTTTGTTTGTTGTCCATTGTGTTCTTCCTTCCATCAACAACAACAACAACAACAACATCAACTACTACTACTACTACATCAACTACTACTACTACAACATCAACTACTACTACAACATCAACTACTACTACTACTACTACTACTACAACTGTAAGTTTGTATGGAATTACATTGTTGTATTTCTCTCTCTCTCCTTCATTCATTCATTCCTTTCTTCCATTCTCTCTTCCCTTCATTCTTCCATTTTCTCTCTCTCATTCATTCATTCCTTTCTTCCTTCCATTCTCTCTCTCTCTCTCTCTCATTCATTCCTTTCTTCCTTCCATTCTCTCTCAGTTGGTCCAGATTTACTACCAACAAAATTCTGTCACCTTAAGTGAATTCTCTAACAGGTCACAACATCTCATCATGTCCTTATGTTCTCTATCTTTTGGTTCTGTCCCTTCTGATTCTTCTGCTATGTTGTACAGTTGTGGTCAATAATAATCATCCACATATGGGTACCTCAAACGATTTACTGTGTAATGTTTTCACGTTCACATATGATGTTATTTTTTTAGGTATAGTGTAGCTGCTTGTATTAAATTAAAAGATGGTACCTAACCTATTTAATGGAAAGCCTATAAGCTAAAAAATACATTTTACAGCTGTCAAACTCTTAGGTGAGTTACCCCTCTATGGATGATTATTTTTGACTACGACTGTACAGTACTGTTCTTACATTTTGTTTTCTCAATCTATTTCTGTTAACTTATGAAATGTAAGCAGCTGTTTGTGTTTTGTCAAAGATTGTATTAAATGTTCAAGTACAGTAACATTCAATAATAATAATAATAATAATAAAAATAATAATAGTAATAATAAAAATAATAATAATAATAGTAATAATAAAAATAATAATAATAATAGTAATAATAAAAATAATAATAATAATAGTAATAATAAAAATAATAATAATAATAGTAATAATAAAAATAATAATAATAAAAATAATAATAGTAATAATAATAGTAATAATAGTAATAATAATAGTAATAATAGTAATAATAATAATAATATCAACCTAATTGCCCACTATGATTTATATAATATACAGTTTGTATGTATGTATGTAGCTTGGAAAAAAAAAAATAGTTTGGAGGAATCATTTGCTCCAGAATTACATTAGGAGTTTCTTGATTCCTTCAAAGTATGCATGTTGCTTGGGGAAAAAAAAAAAAATAGTTTGGAGGAATCATTTGCTCCAGATTTATTATTATATATTTTCTATTTATATATGACCTTAACAATTGTTAATTAATTTGTTTATTTTACAGGTGTGTAGTGGGAGAGAAGAGGAGAACAACACGAGAGAGAGGAGAGAACAACACGAGAGAGAGGAGAGAACAACATGAGAGAGAGGAGAAGAATAAGAACAAACACAAGAAGAGAAGAACAACAAGACAGAAGAACACAGAAGAACAAAACCTCTAATATAATACAGTGTATAATAACAGGAAATAAAAATTGAATACATTATTAATTATTATACTTTATTAAAAAACCTCTATAGTATTAACATAATTATAATTCCACCAGGTGAATAAATAAATTAATTTATACCTGTAAGGGTGTAGGGTTCAATTAAAAATTATTGATGTTATTATAATATGTCTGCGTGTGTGTGTGAGAGAAATATCACACACACACACAGACAAATATTATAATAACACCAGTAATAATTACATACCTAAAACGATGTACAGTTCAAGTAAAAATTATTGATGATGTTATAATACTGTGTGTGAGGGAGAGAGAGATATCACTCACTCACTCTCACACACAGACAGACAAATATTATTATAACATCAGGTTCAAGTAAAAATTATTGATGTTATTATAATACTATATGTCTGTGTGTGTGTGAGACATATCATACACACACACAGACAGACAAATATTATAATAACATCAGTGATAATTTTATACCTGTAAAGTCCCATCCACACAGGCGGCAAAACTCAGTGAAATTCTCTCGCTTTTTACCAGTGTTACCAGATCAAACGGTCTCTGGCAGCTATTTACCACTTGTGCCACACCCACGATATTGGTAACAGTGTCTGCCTGAAGTTTTTTTGCCTCGTGTGGAAGGAGCTTAAAGGTTTAAATATAACTTACGGAGATAGTACAGTGTTGGTGGTAAATGTGGAGCAATTGATTCCTCCAAACTATTCCAAGCAACAACAGAACACCATTGTCATGTTTCCTGGCATACTTTGGAGGAATCAAGATGCTCCAATGTAATTCTGGAGCAACTGATTCCTCCAAACTATTCCAAGCAACAACAGAACACCATTGTCAAAATGTTGAAGTTGTTTCCTGACATACTTTGAAGGAATCAAGACACTCCAATATAAATCTGGAACAATTAATTCCTCCAAACTATTCCAAACAACAAAACAAACACCATTATTTTTGTTCATCTGGTTCTGTTTTCTGACATACTTTGGAGGAATCAAGATGCTCCAATGTACCAACAGTGTATTATCTCCTTAGTGTTATTATAATACTGTGTGTGTGTGACAAATACACACACACACACACAGATATTATAACAACAATATAACATTGTGTGTGTGACAAATACACACACACACACACACAGTTTTGATAACGACATTAACATTTTGTGTGTGTGTGTGTGTGTGTGTGCAGAGAGAAATATCACACACACACACACACACACAATATGTTACTGTTGTTATAATACCTGTGTGTGTGTGTGTGTGAAGAGAGAAACATCACACACACACACACACACACAATATGTTACTGTTGTTATAATACCTGTGTGTGTGTGTGTGTGAAGAGAGAAACATCACACACACACACAGTAACTTCATAAAACACTCACAGTAACTAGTGATTCTTGTGAAGTAGTAGTAGTGGTAGTTGTTGTAGTAGTAGTGGTGGTGGTAGTAGTGGTGGTGGTAGTGGTGGTAGTAGTAGTAGTAGTAGTGGTGGTAGTTATAGTTGTTAAGTCTCTTGTACAACTACACTCCACAAATCTGTAACAAAATACAACCTAATTAATTTAAAGGAAATTATTCAACTATATAATAATAACACAGAATATTATTTCTGGCTTAACCAAGAAGTATTATTAAATTTGTTGGTGGATATTTTACTGTGACTGTACTTAAGGGGGTGCAGGAGTAGGGGACAGGCTTCGGGGGGAACTGGGGGGGTAGGGGGACAGGCTGGGGGGGGGGGGGGTTAGGGGGGTGCGGGAATAGGGGACAGGCTTTCTACCCACCCCAAGCCTGTCCCCCTATTCCCGCACCCCCCCAGTTCCCCCCGAAGCCTGTCCCCTACTTCTGCACCCCCTTAAGTACAGTCACAGTAAAATATCCACCAACACTTTCCTT
Source organism: Petrolisthes cinctipes (assembly GCA_033782935.1). Lineage (NCBI taxonomy): Eukaryota > Metazoa > Arthropoda > Malacostraca > Decapoda > Porcellanidae > Petrolisthes > Petrolisthes cinctipes. Next base: position 29,164 of record JAWQEG010001843.1, on the reverse strand, counting down.
CCATCGTAATAAATATCTTGGTAATAAAGAACAACACGTGTATGATTTAACAACACCTAATAATAATAATAATAATAATAATAATAATAATAATAATAATCTTGGTAATAAAGAACAACACGTGTATGATTTTGCACCACCTCATAATAATAATTGAGGGGGTTGAGTTGACGTAAAGTGTTGTATACAAAAAAGGCAGGGAGGAAGGAAAACCATTTCAAGAGAGATTCTCTTGTTGGTTAATTGGAAGGCTACTGATTATTATTATTATTACTATTATTATTATTATTATTATTACTATTATTATTATTATTACTATTATTATTATTATTACTATTATTATCATTATTATTATTGAGTGCTACTGATTCCTCCTAACTCTACCAGAAAACACACTCTCAATGGTACTAATAATTAAGGGATGTGTTTGGAGGAATCAGTAGCACTCAATAATAATAATAATAATAATAATAATAATAATAATTATAATAACGATAATAATAGTAATAATAATAATGATAATAATAATAATGATAGTAATAATGATAATAATAATAATGATAGTAATAATAATAATAGTGATGATAATAATAATAATAGTTATAATAATAATAATAATAATTATTATTATTATTATGATAATAATAATAATAATAATCACACACCTTCCAATTCACCAACAAAATAATATCACCTTAAGTTGGAAGTAGTGTTGGTAAATCTGGAGTAAATTATTCCTCCAAACTATTTTTTCAAGCAAAAGAACACCCATTATTATTATTATTATTATTGTTTTTATTATTATTATTATTATTTCTATTTTTATTATTATTATTGTTTTTATTATTATTATTTCTATTTTTGTTCATGTGGTCCTTTTGTTCATCTGGTACCAGAAGGAATAAGAGAGATAAGAGACAAAGAAGGAACAAGAGAGAAAAAGAAATAAGTAAATAATATAGAAGGAGGAATAAGAGAAAATAAGAGAATAAATATCTATGAAGGAAAAAAGAAAGCAAGGAGATAAAGAGAAGATATAGAAGAAGGAAATAGTAGAACGAATAAAGAGAGAGGAAAGGAGAAAGCAAGAATAAAGAGAGAGGAAGAGACAGAGGGGAAATAAGAGAAGATGGATAAAAGGAGAGGAGAAAGAGGAAAGATAAAGAGAGGCATAAGAAAAAAGGCAGAATAAAGAGAGGAGAGAGGAAAGAAAATAAAGAAGGAAGAAAGAACATGTTGATAAAGTGTGTAAAGGAAAGGTTTGATAAAAGGTTAATATAGGAGAATATAAACCTATCATTATGTCACACACACATACATACATACACACACAGACACACACACACACACACAGACACACGTACACACACACACACACAGACACACGTACACACATATACACACACACACACATACATAAACACACATACATACACACACACACACATACATAAACACACATACATACACACACACACACATAAACACACACACAGACACACATACACAGACACACGTACATACACACACATACACACACACATAAACATATCAGGACCTCAGTAATCATTGTGTTCACTTTCTCTCTTGTGTTCTCCTTCTCTCTCTTCTCTTGTGTTCTCCTTCTCTCCTCTCCTCCTCCTCCTCTCTTCTTCTCTTTTCACTACACACCTGTAAAGTAGATAAATTAATTAGTAATAAACATATTTCTAAATCCAACCTACATACACATACATACAAACTGTATATTATTATATAAATTAGACTGTACATACATACATACAGTTGGTGTCAAATATAATGATCCATATAGGGGTAACTTGCCGTGACTCATGAAAAAATGGGACCTCCCGTATCACTCATTTTGACTCGCCTTGACTCGCCTTGACTTAACTCGCTTGGTGTAAACGCAGCCTAAGGGGGTGCGGGAGTAGGGGACAAGGCTTGGGGGGGGGGGGGGTTTGGGGGTGCGGGAATAGGGGGACAGGCTTGTCCTCTATTCCAGCACCCCCCTACCCCCCCCCCCAGCCTGTCCCCCTACTCCCGCATCCCCCAAAACCACCCCAAGCCTGTGCCCTACTCCTGCACCCCCCTAAACCCCCCCCCCCCCCCAAGCCTGTCCCCCTATTCCTGCACCCCCTTTAGAGAGACAGTACAATGTTGGGTGGTAAACTTGGAGCAAATAATTCCTCTAAATATTAACATGAAACACACACACCTACAGTATATGGAACGAGTTGGTTTGGTGGCATAGTTTGGAGGAATCAGAAGCCTCCAAACACACACACACACACACACACCTATTCTCTCTCCCTCCTCTCTAACACACACACACACCTATATGGATGGAGCTTGTTTCATGGCATGGTTAGGAGGAATCAGAAGCCTCCACACACACACACATTCTCTCTCTAACACACATATACACACACATTCTCTCTCCCTCCTCTCTCTAACACACACACACACACCTATATGGAAGGAGCTTGTTTCGTGGAATAGTTTGGAGGAATCAGAACCCTCCAAACACACACACACACACACACATTGAAGTCCTTGGGTGCCTTACACCAACAATTGAGGGATATATATAATACCTTCATCTTACCCAAGCTTACATACGCATCTCCAGCCTGGTCATCATCACTAAACATCACCCAACAACGCCGGCTGGAGAGGGTACAGAAGAGAGCTTGTAAAATTATACTGGGGGTCACCTACACTACATACGACCAGGCTCTAATCTCCCTTAATCTACCCTCACTGACAGAGAGATACCGACGTGACCTCCAGACCTTTGGGGACAAGTTGCTGCTACACCCCAGACTCCGTCCACTCCTGCCCCCCACCCTACCCCCTCCATCTAGGGCAGCCCGTCACTACAATAAAATAAAACCAATTAAAACAAGAACAGAGAGATACAAAAATAGCCCCATTCCCACCATAATAAATATAATAAATAAGTAATCATCCAATCTATATATGTATCATCTTTGTATATATATTACATATCTCATCCTATTCATCCATTAATTCATTATGTCCATTTAATATGTCTGTATATTTTCAGCCTCAGGGCTGCATTCTGGTCAATAAACCGATTATTATTATTATTATTATTATTATTATTTATTGTCTCTCCCTCTCTCTCTCTAACACACACACACACACACACACACATTCTCACTCACTCTCTCTCTCTCTAACACACACACACTCTCCCTCTCTCTCTCTAACACAAACACACACACCTATATGGAAGGAGGTGGTTTGTTGGCATAGTTTGGAGGAATCAGAAGCCTCCAAACACACACACACACACACACACACAGACGTGTGGTTTGGCACTCCCTGGGGCAGCCAAGGTCAGCATATTGACCTCTCATCCCACCTGCACCACATTCACCATCATGAATGAAGAGGACAGTGAGGGACTAATTATTCTACAAGTGGAGAGTAAAGACAGTGATTGTTACAAACACAATGGTTACACTTTGTTATTCCCGTGCTGCTCTGTTCCAACTTAAACGAGGATCAACTTACCCACCTGGTGATGTTATTACCTGCCTAACACAATGGTTACACTTTGTTATTCCCGTGCTGCTCTGTTCCAACTTAAACGAGGATCAACTTACCCACCTGGTAATGTTGTTATCCGCCTAAAAATCCTCAGCCGGGGTTGTAAGGCAGGTAGGAACAAACACAGACCAATACCAGTGATTACTACAACCCCCACCCCCCAAGTCTATCCCCTACACCCACCACACCCCCTTAGTACAGTACTATACAAAACACACCAGTATGAAAAGAGAATATGAGGCTGAGTGGAATAAAAAGGTCTCTGGTGACAAGCTTATTTCCAGGTGACACAGTATTACCAGCAGAGAGTGAAAGAGAGCTACACAGGGGAGTAGATCAATTTCAGGGCATAATATGTAAGAGAAAGAATCATGAAAGGTCCTAGTGTGAGCATGGAAATGAAAAACATGGACATGGAATCAAGGCTGGTATGGAATTATGGTAAAAGTACGCTACAAAATTACGTTATTTTTTTTTGTACCTTTTGCATACACTTTGTGCACTTTACTCAAAGTATGACCATATATTCTACTGTCCACTATCCAGAATAGTATACAGATGATAAGGCAACGAAATCATTAGTGTTTTTGGAGATTGGTTGGGGGGAGATCTCCCAAAACACTCATTTGTGACAGATGTAAACAACAGATTGGTTACAAACACACTATTAAACATTGCATCCTGAAAACCTTGAGTCAAAAAGACATTATGGACAAATGCTTTAATATTACCCAATTTGCAAATAAATCACTTTGGGCACGTGATCCAGGAATATGTGTAAGTCCACAAGGAAGGAAAGAAACACAGAGTCCCAAGTGCTTTCCTGTATTCACATCTGTATTTCCCCTCAAGATGTGATTGTTGGTCACTCTCCATCCCTGTACAGTATCTTTGGATGATAACCCAACCCTGCTTCATTGTTCAAGCTCAAATTAAATAGAATGCAAAATATATATAATTTTTTATTCTTAATTTATTATTTATTTTGCAGTCATTTATTTATTCTTAATTTGTTATTCTTCATTTATTATTTGTTTTGTATTCTTCAATAATAATGTAATTTGTATTCTTCATTCATTATTTATTATGAGGGTATTATTACACAAGTACTGTGTTCTTGGCTAGGGCTGAGCAGTGTTACCACATCCGGCTAGGTCCCAGGAATTTACCCCGGTCACTTTATGATAGTTTATACTGGTTATATCCCGGTAGTTTGCCCAGGTTAGGTCCCGGTAGTCTGCTGTAGTCTAGGTTAGGTCAAACTAATTTCCAAATTATATTTGTAAAACGGGGCATTTCTGAGAGAAACACCATAGATGAAAAGTGTGTTAGAATGGTCCAAAATAGTGGGTAATGATACTAAAATATACAATATAGTGAACTCAGTACTTCTGTAAATTTACCGTGAATAACTATGTGTGGTATTGTTTTTTTTTTCTGATTTCTATTTACAGAATGCAAGAGTAAGAACACTTCTATATGGAAGGAGTTTGTTTTATGGAATAGTTTGGAGGAATCAGAAGCCTCCAAACACACACACACACACACTCATTCTCTCTCTAACACACACACACACACATTCTCTCTCTCTCTCTCACACACACCTATATGGAAGGAGCTTGTTTCATGGCATGGGTAGGAGGAATTAGAAGCCTCCAAACACACACACACACACACTCATTCTCTCTCTAACACACACACACACACATTGTCTCTCTCTCTAACACACACACACACACATTCTCTCTCTCTCTAACACACACACACACACACATTCTCTCTCTCTCTAACACACACACACATTCTCTCTCTAACACACACACACACACTCATTCTCTCTCTAACACACACACACACACATTCTCTCTCTCTAACACACACACACACACATTCTCTCTCTCTCTAACACACACACATATATGGAAGGAGCTTGTTTCATGGCATAGTCAGGAGGAATCAGAAGCCTCTAAACACACACACACACACACATCCATGGTACACTCGCGGTCAGAAATTGTGTCCCGATCCCCTGGCAAGATGAATCGCAAACAGCCTAGCTTTGAACAACAAATGTGCGTCTGCCTACAACACACATTTGTTCAAATCATCAAAGCTTGGCTGGTTGCAATTCATCGTGCCAAGGGATCAGGACAAAAATTTTGTTTATATAAAAAAAATTTATTATATAAATAATTTTTTTTATATATATATATTTTTTTTATATATATATATGTTACGGGACTGGAAGACCTACATCACACCACAACTGCTCGTTGCCTGGTTCGACCCCGAAAAGGATGCGAGGAGAGACCAAGACCTGGAGCCGTATTCACAAAAACAAAGTTCACTCTTAACTTAAAATTTTGTTGGTAAGCATTTATTCATGGCAAGGACTAGGACCCGGCACTGCTTCGAAATCTTAATAAAAGCTCACACAAATAGAATAGCAAAACCATTCACTGCTTCGAAATGAACCTGAAACACTATGGTGAGGTCAGAATTGAAACATACGAACAAGTCCAAACTCTAAAATGCTTTGTGAATACCGGCCCTGGTCGGTTTTTGAGTGTACAGTGTGTTATGAAGCTCCAGATTCCCTCTTTAACATATTGGGCCGTCTGTACCAATCAAGGATCATTACAAGTTTACAAGATAGCCAATCCTGGAGTGTTGTGGTTCTGACTTAGGTTTCTCAAAGAATATATATAGCGAGAAAAGCCGGTGCTCAGTGTCTATATAAGTTTAATTTTAAGTTTGAATGTAATAATAATAATAATAATAAATGCATAAAATAATATGCAGAAAGTTAAAATTAAATTAATAATAAATAAATAAAATAAAAAATAAAAAAATAAAATAAAAGGCCTTAATGACCAACACCAAGGTCGATAGGCCAGGAAAAAAAAAAAAAAAAAAAAAAAAAAAAAAAAATGCTCAGTGTCATTCTTCCAGCATTTCTCAAATTGAAGTGTTCTGTGTGAGGCCCATTTCTCCCCCTTATGTAACTGGACTAATTGTATCAGACTGGCATTAATTCAGTTAAGTATTATTATTATTAAGTTTGGTGTCTTACGAGTGTATTACTGGTGTATTACTAGTGTATTACGAGTGTATTACGAGAACTCGGGATTATAATTAGTTATTATTGTTATTGTTTGTGTTATTGTTAGTGTAGAGTTACGTGGTGTCAAGTTATTGTAAGAGTTTTGTATTCTCTTTAACTTGAGTGTGGTATTATTATTATTATTATTATTGGGCAATCTACTGAGTTGTTGAATGGTTTGGGATATATGAATTCCTGGTGTTTTGATGTTCTTGGGATAAATGTGTATAATGTTAAAATAAACTTCGTATTGTTTTTACGACTTTGCATTTTAATTAATTTGGCGACCTCTGGATATACTGGGTTTGTAACATATATAAAAAGAAATGTTATATAAAAAAAAAATTATAAAAAAATTTTTATATAATTTTTTTTATATATATAAAAAATAAAAAATAAATTTATATAAAATTTTTGTTTATATAAAAAAAATTATATAAAAAAAAAATAAAAATTTTTTTTATAAATTTTTTTTATATAAAAAAAAATTTATATAAATTTTTTTTTATATAAAAAAAATTTATATAAAAAAAAATTGTATATAAAAATTTTTTATATAAACATTTTTTTTATATAAAATTTTTTTTATATAAAATTTTTTTTTATATAAAAATTTTTTTTATATAATATTTTTTTTTATATAAAATTTTTTTTATATAAAATTTTTTTTTATAAAAAAAAATTTTTATATAAAATTTTTTTTTATATAAATTTTTTTTTTATATAAAATTTTTTTTTATATAAAAAATTTTTTTATATAAAATTTTTTTTTATATAAAATTTTTTTTTATATAAAAATTTTTTTTATATAAAATTTTTTTTTATATAAAATTTTTTTTATATAAAATTTTTTTTTATATAAAATTTTTTTTTATATAAAATTTTTTTCTATATAAAAATTTTTTTATATAAAAATTTCTTTTATATAAAATTTTTTTTTATATAAAATTTTTTTTTATATAAAATTTTTTTTATATAAAATTTTTTTTATATAAAATTTTTTTTATATAAAAATTTTTTTATATAAATTTTTTTTTATATAAAATTTTTTTTTATATAAAATTTTTTTTTATATAAAATTTTTTTTCATATAAAATTTTTTTTTATATACAATTTTTTTTATATAAAATATTTTTTTATATAAAATATTTTTTTATATAAAATATTTTTTTATATAAAATTTTTTTTTATATAAAATTTTTTTTATATAAAATTTTTTTATATAAAATTTTTTTTATATAAAATTTTTTTTTATATAAAATTTTGTTTATATAATTTTTTTATATAAAATTTTGTTTATATAAAAAAAATTTTTATATAAAATTTTGTTTATATAAAAAATTTTTTTATATAAATTTTTTTTTGATAAGGTTCGAACAACTGTGCGTATCCCTACAACACACATTTGTTCGAATCATCAAAGCTTGGCTAGTTGCTATTCATCGTGCCAAGGGATCAGGGCACAATTTCTGACCGCGAGTGTACATACAATGTCTCCATATAAAGACAACAGAACCATAGTACTGTATATACCATGAATACAAATACTTACAGTAATCTATAATAATGTGTTGTTGTTGTTGTTATAGATGGAAGGAGGTCTCATACTTGTACAATTCCAGTTAATTCCAAAACTCCAGTTAATTCCAGTTAATTCCAAAACTCTGTAACAAATATATAACCAAATTAGTTTATAATTCTTACTAAATCTAATAATTATACAATTTATAATTTTTACAAAACCTAATACATACACAGGTGGATATGAAGCCAACTTATAATATTAATAATATTAATAATAAAAATAATAATAATAAAAATAATAATAATCATAATAAAAATAATAATAATAATAATATTAACAATAATAATAATAATATTGATAATAATAATAATAATATTGATAATAATAATATTGATAATAATTATATTGATAATAATAATAATATCAAAGAAGGCACAGGAAAGGAGACAGACAGACAGACAGTGTGTGTGTGTGAAATAGAGAGAAACAGCTGTCTAACCTTACATAGAAAGTGTGAAAGAAGATGCATAGAGAAAGATAAAAGGTTAAGATTATATATGTAACTGCAATACAACATTATTATTATTATTATTAAATGACTTGTGGGTGAATTATTTAATGAATTTGGTGAGTAAACTATACAGTGATTATTATTATTATTATTATTAGGTTTGTTGTTTTGTAATGATAAGAGTCACTTGGTAAACTATTCATTACAGTACATTCACAATAATCAATTAATAACTTCTCTTTCCATGTAACCTGTGTAAGAATTTCTGTGGCCAACTGTACATGGGTTGATTCCACAGTGGTATTGGTTTGTTAGCTTCCCAACCAACCAACCACACTTGTAAGGCTTCATTATTTTCCAAAAGGTGAGTATCCGTATTCACAAAATCTATCCAACAGTTAGATAATGATGATCACTGTATAGTTTACTCACCAAATTCATTAAATAATTCACCCACAAGTCATTTAATAATAATAATAATAATAAAAATAATAATACCAGTAATAATAATAATAGTAATAATAATAACAATAATAATAATAATAATAACAATAATAATAATAACAATAATAATAATAATAATAATAATAACAATAATAATAATAATAATAATAATAATAATCACTGTATAGTTTAATCACAAAATTCATTAAATAATTCACCCAGAAGTCATTTACACGGCTAAAATTCTTTTGTTTGTGTGCTTACAAACCAATACCAACCACTGTGGAATGGACCCTATATATATACAGGCATCCCAGATAATATTATTGAAATGTTACCCAAAACAAAAGATATTGGTAAAAAACATACATACAGTTGGTGTCAAATATAATCATCCATATAGGAGCACCACATATAAGAGTTAGACAGCTTCCCTCTGTTCCTTAGATGATAAACTTTCCAATAAATAGGTTAACTACCATCTTTTAATTTAATACAAGCAGTTACACACTACTTAAAACAATAATACACACACACACGTTAACTACCATCTTTTAATTTAATACAAGTAGCTACACACTACTTAAAATAATAACACACACACACGTTAACTACCATCTTTTAATTTAATACAAGCAGCTACACACTACTTAAAACAATAACACACACACACACACGTTAACTACCAACTTTTAATTCAATACAAGTAGCTACACACTATTTAAAATAATAAAATCATATACGTGAACGTGAAAACATTAGACAGTAAATTGTTTGAGATTCCTATATGTGGATGATTATTATTGACCACGACTGTACATACATACATATACCAGGCCTTCATCTCCACACTGGAGGTAGCCTCGTCATGTCACACACCCTCCCAAACACATAATAATATACATACATACATACACATATATGAGGCCTACATACACACATACATATACATATATACATACACATACATACATACACACACATACATATACATTCACACACACACACACATATACATACATACACATACACACACCAGGCCTTCCTCTTGTCACGTCACACAGCCTCCCAAACAAAATGCCCAAACATAGAACTCCCTCCTCCTCCCCCCACACACACACACACTACATCTCAACCCCCCAATCCCTACACATAAGTACACATAGACTCACAAAGACGGGTTGTGTAGTTTGTTTGTTTGTTAGCTTCCCAACCAACCACACTTGTCAGTTTTAATTATATCCAACAACAAACTCAGTCTCCATATCCACAAAATATAGTTTGTTAGGATGCTCCCCAACCAACCACACTGTCAGGTAGTTCCAAGTCCTACATTGTCTTCACCAATGTCTGCTGCACTTCCTCCTGACCTGGGGGTGACCTGGGGGTGACCTGGGGGTGACACACAGCCATAAGTCAACTACATGAAATTGAGATAAAAAATGTATTCACATATGTTAATCAAGATAAAACTATTGTATGATAAAAATAACAAAAAAAGGCAGTAAAGTGTTTGAGATTCCCATATGTGGATGATTAGTATTGACCACAACTGTACTGTTCCCTGCTAACACAGAGTACAACACATAACAAAAGAACATCCCCAGGCTATTGTATCAATTCACATCACTTGTGTACCTCTCATGGCTCCAATATCATATATCATTATGTATATACTCTGTATGACTTTCCTTTTCCTAGCCCTAGCTATCATTTGCTAGGTGTCAGAAAAAAACACTGTTCACTTGAAATATATGGTATTTTCCTAATACACTCGACACTTGAAATATATGGTATTTTCCTAATACACTCGACCCTTGATTTAATGGCCCCCCATTTAAAGGATTTCAGATTTAACAGACACTTTTTGCTACCAGACAATCATTATGCATCAGACAGAAAGTGTGTTACTTGAAAATATTATGTGCACTAACTAGGTGTCAGTGTGGCTGTAAAGGTAAGGAAGGAGGTGTTGGTAGTCCACTGTCCAAGTACCCCTCAATATTTTATCCAGGTGGTGTAGCCTTTAATTAAGGGACCCTGTGATGTAGTCAGAAAATTGGAGGTAAATGAGTCCTTCAAATATTATCACTAAACACTATCTATGTGGAAGGAAGGAGCTTGTCTGGTGGCATAGTCAGGAGGAATCACAAGACACCAACCAAGTCTCAAAAACCATCACAGGGTCTTTAATTAATCATACCAAAGGTTTGAGGAAAAACTTGACAAAAAAAAGAACATAACTGTATTACTCCATGTTGAACCAGCACAACCTCCCAAGCACTTGAACAGAACATAACTGTATTACTCCATGTTCAACCAGCACAACCTCCCAAGCACTTGAACAGAACATAACTGTATTACTCCATGTTCAACCAGCACAACCTCCCAAGCACTTGAACAGAACATAACTGTATTACTCCATGTTCAACCAGCACAACCTTCCAAGCACTTGAACACTTAGTACAAGGGTTGTAACACACCAAATAGTAATGGTACAAAGATATCCAATTAACAATAACTATAGCAAGTCTTCTTAAGAGGGTGGGTTGGCTTTCTGTGAACACAAATGAGAGTGGTAAGAGAAAGCCCATGTCTCCTGACTAACTCAAGAAACAATAAGTAACAATATAATATATATAATGGGTGGAGGAGTGCGGGAGTAGGGGGACAGGCTTTAGGGGGGTCCGGGAGTAGGGGGACAGGCTTGGGGGGGGGGGTTTAGGGGGGTGCGGCAATAGGGGGACAGGGTTCGGGGGAGGGTCTCCGGGTTGCCCTGTAGAGGGAGTAGGGAAGAGGGATTGTATGAGAGTGGTAGCTATGAATGTGAATGGAATGACGGATGGGACCAAGAGGCGAGAGATTGTAGAATGTTTTAAGAAAGGAAGAGTGGATGTGATGGGAGTGACGGAGACACACGTGAAAGGATGTGGAGTGGTTGAGTGTCAGGAAGGAAGGGAGAGTGGACTGTGGGAGGGAATGGAGGGAGGAGTAGTATGGACGGGCATGAATGAAAAGAGTAAAGGAAGAGGGAAGGAAGGGTGTGCGCTGTTGGTGTCTCCGTGGGTGTGGAAGGGAGTGGATGGACATGGGTGGAATGGATCGAGGATTGTATGGATGACTGGAAAGATTGGCTTGGTGAAGTATGCTTGGGTGTGTGCTTATGCACCAGTGAATGAAAAGAGTAAGACAGGGAGAGAGAAGATGAGAGTGTTTTGGGAAGAGCTGAATGCATGTCTGAGAGGAATTGATAATGGAAGGAGAATAGTGATGATGGGAGACATGAATGGAAAGGTGGGAGGTGAGGAAGTGGGGAATATTGTGGGTAAATGGGGTGTAGAAGGAACAAATGAGAATGGTGAATATCTGGTGGATGTCTGTGCTGAGAGGGGGTTGTTCTTGGCGAACACCTTCTTTCAGCACAAGATGATCCACAGGTATACATGGAAGAGAAGGGATGAGAGAGGAGAGCAGAAGAGTTTGATTGATTATGTGGCAGTGGATGAAAGGTTGAGGAAGGATGTGTATGACGCAAAAGTAGTGAGAGGAATGGTCCATTGCTCCGACCATTTTGCGGTGTTGGTGAGGATGAAGGTTAGGGTTAAGTGGGAGTATAGTAGGAGGGATGAAGGGGTGAGGAATAAGAGGGTGGTGGCTAGTGGGAAATTAGATGTAGAAGAGTATAGGGAGGAATATAAGAGGAGGGTGGGTGAGGCGCTGGGGGATGTAAGGATGGGGATAGGGGAGGGAGTGGGAGTGAATGCGGTGTATGAAATGTTTAAGATGAGAGTATTAAGGACAGCAGCAGAGGTAGTAGGATATAAGTCACAGAAGAGGGGCAAGAAAGGGAGTGCTTGGTGGACAGAAGAAGTGAAAGATGCTGTAGAGGATAAGAGGAAGGCATATCGGAGAACACTACAGAGGAATGTGCCGGAAGAAGTGAGAGAGAGATGGAAAAGAGAATATAATGTGTGTAAGAGACAAGTGAAAATGATGGTGAGTGAGAGTAAAAGGAGAGTGGATGAGGAGTTTGGTATGAAGCTGAGTGAAAAGTTTAAAGAGAACAAGAAATTATTCTGGAAGGAGGTTAAAAGAGAAAGAGGAGAAGGAAAGTCTGGTAGTGTGAGAATGAAGAGAGAGGATGGAGTTACTGTGAGTAGAAGTGAGGAAGTGAAAGAAGTGTGGAAGAGGCATTTTGATGGTCTGATGAATGGGGGGACGGGAGGGGAGGCGGTGGTGACATGCATGGGGATGGAGGCAGGTGGTAGACGACAGGGTGTACAGGGAGATTTAGGAAGGGAAGAGGTTAGGAAAGCAATAGGAAAGTTGAAGATGGGAAAGGCACCAGGGGTGGATGGGATAACTGCTGAAATGTTAAAGTGTGGGGGGGAGGTAGTGGTGGAGTGGATGTTGCTTATATGTACATTGGCCTGGAGGCAGGGAGAGGTGCCAGAGGATTGGAGGAGAGCCATAATTGTACCTTTGTATAAGGGGAAGGGAAGTAAGGATGAGTGTGGTAGCTATAGGGGAATAAGCCTTCTTAGTGTACCGGGGAAGGTTTACGGGAAGGTTCTGACTGAGAGACTGATGGAAGTAACAGGGAATAAAGTTAGTGAGGAGCAGGGAGGGTTCAGAAAGGGTAGAGGATGTGTGGACCAAATATTTGCATTAAAATCAATAGTGGAGAAGTATATTGGGAAGGGTAAGAAGTTGTATGCTGCCTTCATGGACTTGGAGAAGGCATATGATAGAGTTGATAGGAAAGCTATGACAGAGGTGTTGAGAATTTATGGAGTTGGGGGGCCTTTACTGAAAGGCATTGAGGCTTTTTATGCAGATGCAAAAGCATGTGTACGGGTAGAGGGTGATCTAAGTGAGAGTTTTAATATTAGTGTAGGGCTGAGACAGGGGTGTGTTATGTCACCATGGCTGTTCAATATATATATGGATGGTTGTATGAGAGAGGTGAAAGCCAAAGTGAATAGTCTGGGGGTGAAGTTGAGGTTGAATGAAGCAAATTGGTCCCTGGTGGCAAGTTTGTTTGCGGATGACACTGTGCTGATGGCTGAGAGTGAAAGGAATTTGCAGAGAGTGGTGGACGAATTTCAGTCTGTGTGTAAACGAAGGAAATTGAAGGTGAATGTGGGTAAAAGTAAAGTGATGGTATTTGAAAGAGCAGAAACTGAAGTGATTGACTTTGCTACACCTTACAGAGTGGCTGTACCAACTGGGACGAAGTGTGAGATAACTCTGAGGGGTGAGAGGATGGAGGAAGTGAAGGAGTTTAAGTACCTGGGTACAGTTATGTGTAAACATGGAAGTATGGAAGGAGAAATTAGGGAGAGAGCAGTGAAGGGTAGACAGGTCATAGGATCACTGGGGAGGATTATGAAGGGTAGAAGTGTGAGTATGGAAGTGAAAAGGGGACTACGAAATAGTATAATCCTGCCAACACTGACATATGCGTCGGAGACATGGACATGGAATAGGGCGCATCAGTCTAGAATAGGTGCTGTGGAAATGAGTTACTTGAGAGGAGCATGTGGACTTACTAGATGGGATGGAGAAAGTAATGAGAGTGTATATGAGAGATGTGGTATGAGTGAGAAGGCAATTGGTATTGAGTGTGGAGTGGTTGAGAGAGTGAAACGTAATACATTGAGATGGTATGGACATGTAGAGAGAATGCAAGGCGAGGAATTTGTAAAGAAGGTGTATGGAAGTGAAGTTGTGGGACCTGGTGTGAGAGGCAGACCTCCGGTTAGATGGCAGAACAGAGTGGAAGAGTATGTAAAGGAGAGAAACATGAGGGGCAGAGGAGGGCTTGAACAAGTAAGGAGGGAGTGTTGGAACAGGGAGAACTGGAGACACTTCTGCCGTGGCCACCCCCTTGGGGGGAGTTCCCGGAGGGAACGAGGCGTCGGAGCTATAGATAGATAGATAGATAGGTTCGGGTGGGTATAAAGCCTGTCCCCTATTCCCGCACCCCCCTAACACATATTGTGTTGTACAGTCACAGACAATAATATTCATCTACATTGGGTTGACTCATGTAAATGTTTGACAGCTTCCCTCTGGTTCTAATAAATAGGTTAATTACCATCTTCTATTTCACTAAAAGCAGTAATTACTGACTAGTCAAAACAACAACTACATAATAACAAAACATGAAAATATTCAATAGCAATTATCACGTAAATGTTTTCTTTCTTCCTCCCTCTCTTTCTCTCTCTCTCACTATCTCTATCTAACTGTTCCTAATAAATAGGTTAATTACCATCTTCTATTTCACTAAAAGCAGTAATTACAGACTAGTCAAAACAACAACAACAACAAATACATAATAACAAAACATGAAAACTTTAGATAGTAATTTGTTAGAGTTACCTATAGGTGGATGATTAATTATTGTCCGTGACTGTACATAGACACAAGATCATTGATATGGAATAAAGTTGGGGCCAAAATTAATATCTTGCAATATTTAATGCCAGCAGAATTTATTGAGTGAAAATGATGAGAGTAAAAACCATCTACCATTACTCATATATTTTCCTGTCTTGAAGATAGATTTAATATTAATATACCTTGGTATGAAATAACCAATAAATATTTACTTACTTACTTACTTACTCTCTCTAGTAGGCTCTCAATATAAGATGAAAATACATTTATCACTATCCTTTGAACACACACACACATACATACCAGTACTATAATAATATTCTTGTACTGAAAACACACACACTGTTTGACTGTTGTTGCCAAGATGAAAACACACACACACACACACACACACACACACACATATACATACATATACGAGGCCTTCCTCTCCTGACTGGAGGTAGCCTCGTCACGTCACACACCCTCCCAAACAAAATGCCCCTAACATAGAACCCCCCCCCCCACATACACATACACTCTACATCTCAACCCCCCAATCCCTGTTTTAGGAGGGAGCAGCCCCCCACCACA
This sequence comes from Petrolisthes cinctipes, assembly GCA_033782935.1. Classification (NCBI taxonomy): domain Eukaryota; kingdom Metazoa; phylum Arthropoda; class Malacostraca; order Decapoda; family Porcellanidae; genus Petrolisthes; species Petrolisthes cinctipes. Next base: position 13,024 of record JAWQEG010001843.1, on the reverse strand, counting down.
CAACCACATCTCCTTGTGGCACTACAAGGGGTACAGTTATGTTTACATCCATAGTAAGGCCTGATAACAAAAACTGGTTTATCCCTACCATTTCACTACAGGGTAAACTCTCCCTTCACTTCACACACTTACCATTATTGTATTGTGAGGTATATAGTTGGTACTGTTGTGAAGGTTAGGTAAGATAAGGTAAGGTAAGGTAAGGTAAGGTAAGGTAAGGTAAGGTAAGGTAAGGTATTATAGTTGGTATTGTTGTGAAGGTAATGGGTGTCATCCTCTATTCAAAACCGATAAAGCTGTGAAAATCCAATGTATTGTGTCACCATACATACATCCTGAAAAAACATATACAAATTAGTACTGCACTCTTACATGTTAACTCAATACTATTTTTTTTTTTTTTTTTTTTTTTAATCTATGTTCCGACACTGGACATAGACTTAATCAAGCCCGTTACCGTGGCCCAGGTCAACTGCTGCTCATACACACACGTCACGACTTCCGAACTGGTACCCAGCCACAGAGGGAGGGAAGTGAGGGTTATTCCCAAATACTGCAGCTGTTATGGTACCAGCGAGGGTGTTATGGTACCAGCGAGGGTGTTATGGTACCAGTGAGGGTGTTTTACGACGTTTGGTGGCCTTATAGTTAGTGCCTCAAACTCAAATCGGAAGAGTAAATATTCTCAGGCCCTCACCTGAGAGGATCGATCTCCCGACCTCTAGGATATGAGTCCAGAACACTAACCACTCGGCCACCTCCCCTACTACTATGGGTAATATACAAGAAGAACATTGATGGTATTAATGATGGTAAGGTACCAGTATAATGCTGGACTCCATATATAAATTATTAATGTATTGTATACAGAGTATGTAAAGGAGAGTAACATGAGGGACAGTAGGGATGGACCAAGTAAGGAGGGAGTGTTGGAACAGGGACAACTGGAGACACTTCTGCCGTGGCCACCCCCTTGGAGGGAGTGAGGCTATAAATACACTGTTACATGTTAACTCAATACTATGGGTAATATACAACAACAATGGTATGATGAATTATACAAATTAGTATTATACTGATACATGTTATCTGAAGACAATTATTAATACAATAAATCCTCACTAATAAATATATATAATTGTTAATGATATAATATAACATATAATATAACACTGCTTTGCGCAGTGGCAATATCGTAACCAATGAGGTCGAGGATTGCTACTGTGCTTAACTGCTATCAGTATTGGGAAAAGCAAGAACCTCGGTGACCTACCCCTCCCCAGGAAGGGTAGGTAAGCCTTACCCCGCCTCCAAGCGGTGACCTCGGGGGTACACCTCCTTTTTTTATCTAGTTTTTATCCATTCAGGAGGTGGAGCCAAAGGGGAAGGCGGTGTGGGGGTGAGACCTAGCTTCCCCCACATATAGGTTTTAAGGTTTTTATTGTATTTTTATTGTATTTTAGTGTTTTTAAGATTTTAATTTCTATGACTGCATGTTTTTATATTTTGTGATAATTTCTTTTAAATTTATGACCTTGTTTTTAGCTTTTGACAATGCCGACGGCCCGTGTCCCTCCGGGAATGAGCACTGCATTGGCCTTGCCAGCCATCAGTGGCCCCCCAATGGGGGAGTGGACAGATATGGCTACTGGCGGGGGAGGGTCTCCGGGTTGCCCTGTAGAGGGAGTAGGGAAGAGGGATTGTATGAGAGTGGTAGCTATGAATGTGAATGGAATGACGGATGGGACCAAGAGGCGAGAGATTGTAGAATGTTTTAAGAAAGGAAGAGTGGATGTGATGGGAGTGACGGAGACACACGTGAAAGGATGTGGAGTGGTTGAGTGTCAGGAAGGAAGGGAGAGTGGACTGTGGGAGGGAATGGAGGGAGGAGTAGTATGGACGGGCATGAATGAAAAGAGTAAAGGAAGAGGGAAGGAAGGGTGTGCGCTGTTGGTGTCTCCGTGGGTGTGGAAGGGAGTGGATGGACATGGGTGGAATGGATCGAGGATTGTATGGATGACTGGAAAGATTGGCTTGGTGAAGTATGCTTGGGTGTGTGCTTATGCACCAGTGAATGAAAAGAGTAAGACAGGGAGAGAGAAGATGAGAGTGTTTTGGGAAGAGCTGAATGCATGTCTGAGAGGAATTGATAATGGAAGGAGAATAGTGATGATGGGAGACATGAATGGAAAGGTGGGAGGTGAGGAAGTGGGGAATATTGTGGGTAAATGGGGTGTAGAAGGAACAAATGAGAATGGTGAATATCTGGTGGATGTCTGTGCTGAGAGGGGGTTGTTCTTGGCGAACACCTTCTTTCAGCACAAGATGATCCACAGGTATACATGGAAGAGAAGGGATGAGAGAGGAGAGCAGAAGAGTTTGATTGATTATGTGGCAGTGGATGAAAGGTTGAGGAAGGATGTGTATGACGCAAAAGTAGTGAGAGGAATGGTCCATTGCTCCGACCATTTTGCTGTGTTGGTGAGGATGAAGGTTAGGGTTAAGTGGGAGTATAGTAGGAGGGATGAAGGGGTGAGGAATAAGAGGGTGGTGGCTAGTGGGAAATTAGATGTAGAAGAGTATAGGGAGGAATATAAGAGGAGGGTGGGTGAGGCGCTGGGGGATGTAAGGATGGGGATAGGGGAGGGAGTGGGAGTGAATGCGGTGTATGAAATGTTTAAGATGAGAGTATTAAGGACAGCAGCAGAGGTAGTAGGATATAAGTCACAGAAGAGGGGCAAGAAAGGGAGTGCTTGGTGGACAGAAGAAGTGAAAGATGCTGTAGAGGATAAGAGGAAGGCATATTGGAGAACACTACAGAGGAATGTGCCGGAAGAAGTGAGAGAGAGATGGAAAAGAGAATATAATGTGTGTAAGAGACAAGTGAAAATGATGGTGAGTGAGAGTAAAAGGAGAGTGGATGAGGAGTTTGGTATGAAGCTGAGTGAAAAGTTTAAAGAGAACAAGAAATTATTCTGGAAGGAGGTTAAAAGAGAAAAAGGAGAAGGAAAGTCTGGTAGTGTGAGAATGAAGAGAGAGGATGGAGTTACTGTGAGTAGAAGTGAGGAAGTGAAAGAAGTGTGGAAGAGGCATTTTGATGGTCTGATGAATGGGGGGACGGGAGGGGAGGCGGTGGTGACATGCATGGGGATGGAGGCAGGTGGTAGACGACAGGGTGTACAGGGAGATTTAGGAAGGGAAGAGGTTAGGAAAGCAATAGGAAAGTTGAAGATGGGAAAGGCACCGGGGGTGGATGGGATAACTGCTGAAATGTTAAAGTGTGGGGGGGAGGTAGTGGTGGAGTGGATGTTGCTTATATGTACATTGGCCTGGAGGCAGGGAGAGGTGCCAGAGGATTGGAGGAGAGCCATAATTGTACCTTTGTATAAGGGGAAGGGAAGTAAGGATGAGTGTGGTAGCTATAGGGGAATAAGCCTTCTTAGTGTACCGGGGAAGGTTTACGGGAAGGTTCTGACTGAGAGACTGATGGAAGTAACAGGGAATAAAGTTAGTGAGGAGCAGGGAGGGTTCAGAAAGGGTAGAGGATGTGTGGACCAAATATTTGCATTAAAATCAATAGTGGAGAAGTATATTGGGAAGGGTAAGAAGTTGTATGCTGCCTTCATGGACTTGGAGAAGGCATATGATAGAGTTGATAGGAAAGCTATGACAGAGGTGTTGAGAATTTATGGAGTTGGGGGGCCTTTACTGAAAGGCATTGATGCTTTTTATGCAGATGCAAAAGCATGTGTACGGGTAGAGGGTGATCTAAGTGAGAGTTTTAATATTAGTGTAGGGCTGAGACAGGGGTGTGTTATGTCACCATGGCTGTTCAATATATATATGGATGGTTGTATGAGAGAGGTGAAAGCCAAAGTGAATGGTCTGGGGGTGAAGTTGAGGTTGAATGAAGCAAATTGGTCCCTGGTGGCAAGTTTGTTTGCGGATGACACTGTGCTGATGGCTGAGAGTGAAAGGAATTTACAGAGAGTGGTGGACGAATTTCAGTCTGTGTGTAAACGAAGGAAATTGAAGGTGAATGTGGGTAAAAGTAAAGTGATGGTATTTGAAAGAGCAGAAACTGAAGTGATTGACTTTGCTACACCTTACAGAGTGGCTGTACCAACTGGGACGAAATGTGAGATAACTCTGAGGGGTGAGAGGATGGAGGAAGTGAAGGAGTTTAAGTACATGGGTACAGTTATGTGTAAACATGGAAGTATGGAAGGAGAAATTAGGGAGAGAGCAGTGAAGGGTAGACAGGTCATAGGATCACTGGGGAGGATTATGAAGGGTAGAAGTGAGAGTATGGAAGTGAAAAGGGGACTACGAAATAGTATAATCCTGCCAACACTGACATATGCGTCGGAGACATGGACATGGAATAGGGCGCATCAGTCTAGAATAGGTGCTGTGGAAATGAGTTACTTGAGAGGAGCATGTGGACTTACTAGATGGGATGGAGAAAGTAATGAGAGTGTATATGAGAGATGTGGTATGAGTGAGAAGGCAATTGGTATTGAGTGTGGAGTGGTTGAGAGAGTGAAACGTAATACATTGAGATGGTATGGACATGTGGAGAGAATGCAAGGCGAGGAATTTGTAAAGAAGGTGTATGGAAGTGAAGTTGTAGGACCTGGTGTGAGAGGCAGACCACCGGTTAGATGGCAGAACAGAGTGGAAGAGTATGTAAAGGAGAGAAACATGAGGGGCAGAGGAGGGCTTGAACAAGTAAGGAGGGAGTGTTGGAACAGGGAGAACTGGAGACACTTCTGCCGTGGCCACCCCCTTGAGGGGAGTTCCCGGAGGGAACGAGGCGTCGGAGCTATAGATAGATAGATAGAAGAGAAAATGGCGCTTTTAATATAAAGAGTGACTAATGTAAAAATGGAGTGTTACATTCTTGACAATAAAATAAATAAGAAGATTATACATGAATCCACCTAACATATTTTTATACTCGAATATTTATATATTTAATTATCAATAAAACAAAATAATTGCACAAATATTAGCCTTCTTAAGAGAGAGAGAGAGAGAGAGAGAGAGAGAGAGAGAGAGAGAGAGAGAGAGAGAGAGAGAAGAGAGAGAGAAAGGGAGAAAGGGAGGGGTAGGTGAGGCAGTGTTTATAATTCTGTTTATAATTCTGGTTAGAATGCCTTTTTATTATAATTATTATATATTAAATAAAGTATTGACCTTCAAATTCTTATAAAATTTTGAAAATGTTTAAAAATATTGACCTCCAAATTCTTATAAAATTTTGAGAATGTGTTAAAATATTGACCTCCTTATATTCTTTAAAAAAATTCCTAACGCGACCCTAATAGACTTACAACGGCCGAGGTGAGCGGTGCGATGCCGTGAACCGACCGACTCTGAATACCGTTGACGAGCGTCGACAACTGAAAAGAAATTATTATGATTATTGTTGTTATTATCATTATTATTGGTATTATTATTATTATTGGTATTATTATTATTGGTATTATTGTTATTATTATTGGTATTATAATTATTTTATTATTATTATTATTATTTTATTATTATTATTGGTATTATTGTAATTATTTTATTATTATTATTATTATTATTTAACTTATAAACCCTTAATTAGATTTTTATTAATAGACTTTTATTAATAACTACAACTTATGGTATTAGTATAGAATTATTTCGGTAATTTTTTTTTGGACTATTCTAACACACTTTTCATCTATGGTGTTTCTTATACAATCTTAATTTGGAAATCAGTCTGCCCTCACTCTACTAAATAAATAAATAAATAAATTAATTAATTAATAAAATATTTTGGTATTTATTGAAAGAATTACCGTTTTGTAGCAGTGTTGCCAGATCCGGCTAGGTCCCAGTATTTTGCCCCGGTTATTTCCCGGTAGTTTGGCCAGGTTAGGTCCCGGTAGTCTGCTGTTGTCTAGGTTAGGTTAGGTTAGGTCAGGTCAGGTTAGGTCAGGTAAGGTCAGGCTAATTTCAAAATGCCCCATTTGAATATGCCCTATCTTGGAAATGGGGCATTTGCGGAGGAAATGCCATAGAAGAAAATAGTCTTAGAATGGTTTAAATAAGTGGGTAATGAAGGTAGAAAAACCGTACCCAATAACGGTAATTCATTCAATATTTACCAAATTATTTAATTCACTATATATATTGTATACCTATTTTAGTATCATTACCCACTATTTTGGAACATTCTAACACACTTTTCATCTATGGTATTTCTTATACAATCTTAATTTGGAAATCAGTCTGCCCTCATTCTACTAAATAAATAAATTTAATAAAATATTTTGGTAAATATTGAATGAATTACCGTTATTGCGTACGTTTTTTCTACCTTCATCACCCACTTATTTAGACCATTCTAAGACTCTTTTCGGTATTTATTGAAAGAATTACCGTTTTGCAGCAGTGTTGCCAGATCCGGCTGGGTCCCAGTATTTTACCCCTGTCATTTATTGTACTTTATCACGATTATTTCCCGGTAGTTTGCCCAATTTAGGTCCCGGTAGTTTGCCAAGGTTAGGTCCCGGTAGTCTGATGCGGTCTAGGTTAGGTTAGGTCAGGTCAGGTAAGGTCAGGCTAATTTCAAAATGCCCCATTTGAATATGCCCTATCTTGGAAATGGGGCATTTGCAGAGAAAATGCCATAGAAGAAAATAGTCTTAGAATGGTCTAAATAAGTGGGTAATGAAGGTAGAAAAAACGTACTCAATAACGGTAATTCATTCAATATTTACCCTATTTTCTTCTATGGCATTTTCTCCGCAAATGCCCCATTTCCAAGATAGGGCATATTCAAATGGGGCATTTTGAAATTAGCCTGACCTTACCTGACCTGACCTAACCTAGACCACATCAGACTACCGGGACCTAACCTGGGCAAACTACCGGGAAATCATCGTGATAAAGTACAATAAATGACTGGGGCAAAATACTGGGACCCAACCGGATCTGGCAACACTGCTGCAAAACGGTAATTCTTTCAATAAATACCAATATTTTTAACACTCGGGTCCCACCAGCTGTATAATTTATCGTCTTATTTATCCATTTATCGTTATTTATTTACACCACGGGGGTCCTTTATTAACTCATAAACACCTTGAAATAGTCAGGGAATAAATAATAAATAAAATAAAGGCAGTAATAACAAAATAATGATAAATTTTTCCTCTCACCGGATCATTTTTTATCGTCTTATTTAATCAATTATCGCCTTATTTATCCACTTATCGTTATTTATTTACACCACAGGGGTCCTTTATATACTTATTAACACCTTGAATAGTCAGGGAATAAATAATTAATTAAATAATGTCAATATTTACCCGCGATAAATATGGAGTGAGTCTTGGCGCCATCATATTTGTTTTGGTCTCGTCAGTGTTACCAGATATGTTTGTTGTTGTGTAGTGCGCAGTGTTGCCAGGTCTGCTTGATGAAATTTTTCCAACTTAAACAGAATTTCCCTTTTTTACCTCAAAAATTCCCTGTTTACTCTTCAACAATCTTTATATAATTTCCCCATAGTTACCTCTAATTCTCTATGCCTAAGAATAATTCCCCATACTTGGCATCACTGTCTCTTGTTGATTAGTGCATAGTGTTGCCAGATAGGATATATTCGCATGGTTGTCAACTTGTCAAACTCATTTACCCCAGCGTGCCATATTTAATTTATTAGAGTATACAGTACACGGGCCAGATAATTATGAACAGATCGATACCACTTATTGGTAAAGGTACAGAAGTGGACCTTACTGTATAATAGATATTTTACTGTCATTACCCACTATTTTGGACCATTCTAACACACTTCTTCTATGGTTTTTCTTCCTCAAATGCCCCGTTTCCAAGATAGGGCATATTCAAATGGGGCATTTTGAAATTAGCCTGACCTTACCTGACCTGACCTAACCTAACCTAGACCGCATCAGACTACCGGGACCTAACCTGGGCAAACTACCGGGAAATAATCGTGATAAAGTACAATAAATGACAGGGGTAAAATACTAGGACCCAGCCGGATCTGGCAACACTGCTGAATTCAGGTCCACTTCTGTACTAATACCCACTTATTAATCAAGATAAAACTATTGTATGATATAAATCACAAAAAAAGGCAGTAAATTGTTTGAGATACCCATATGTGGATGATTATTATTGACCACAACTGTATTGTTCCCTCCTAACACAGAGTACAACACATAACAAAAGAACATCCCCAGGCTATTGTATCAATTCACATTACTTGTGTACCTCTCATGGCTCCAATATCATATATCATTATGTATATACTCTGTATGACTTTCCTTTTCCTAGCCCTAGCTATCATTTGCTAGGTGTCAGAAAAAAACACTGTTCACTTGAAATATATGGTATTTTCCTAATACACTCGACCCTTGATTTAATGGCCCCCCATTTAAAGGATTTCAGATTTAACAGACACTTTTTGCTACCAGACAATCATTATGCATCAGACAGAAAGTGTGTTACTTGAAAATATTATGTGCACTAACTAGGTGTCAGTGTGGCTGTAAAGGTAAGGAAGGAGGTGTTGGTAGTCCACTGTCCAAGGACCCCTCAATATTTTATCCAAGTGGTGCGGGAATAGGGGGACAGGCTTTGGGGGTTTAGGGGTGTGTGGGTGTTTTTGGGGGGTGCGGGAGTAGGGGGACAGGCTTGGGGGGGGGTTAGGAGGGTGCGGGAATAGGGGACAGGCTTTCTACCCACCCCAAGCCTGTCCCCATATTCTGTGCCCCCCCCCCCCCCCAAGCCTATCCCCTACTCCCGCACCCCCTTAAGGGACCCTGTGATGTAGTCAGAAAATTGGAGGTAAATGAGTCCTTCAAATATTATCATGAAACACTATCTATGTGGAAGGAAGGAGGTTGTTTGGTGGCATAGTCAGGAGGAATCAGAAGCCTCCAAGTCTCACCAAACATCACCAATATAGAAGCAGCTTGTCTGGTGGCATAGTCAGGAGGAATCAGAAGCCTCCAAGTCTCACCAAACATCACCAATATAGAAGCAGCTTGTCTGGTGGCATAGTCAGGAGGAATCACAAGCCTCCAAGTCTCACCAAACATCACCAATATAGAAGGTTGTCTGGTGGCATAGTCAGGAGGAATCACAAGCCTCCAAGTCTCACCAAACATCACCAATATAGAAGGTTGTCTGGTGGCATAGTCAGGAGGAATCACAAGCCTCCAAGTCTCACCAAACATCACCAATATAGGAGGTTGTCTGGTGGCATAGTCAGGAGGAATCACAAGCCTCCAAGTCTCACCAAACATCACCAATATAGGAGGTTGTTTGGTGGCATAGTCAGGAGGAATCAGAAGCCTCCAAGTCTCACCAAACATCACCAATATAGGAGCATGTTTGGTGGCATAGTCAGGAGGAATCACAAGACACCAACCAAGTCTCAAAAACCATCACAGGGTCTTTAATTAATCATACCAAAGGTTTGAGGAAAAACTTGACAAAAAAAAGAACACAACTGTATTACTCCATGTTGAACCAGCACAACCTCCCAAGCACTTGAACAGAACATAACTGTATTACTCCATGTTCAACCAGCACAACCTCCCAAGCACTTGAACAGAACACAACTGTATTACTCCATGTTGAACCAGCACAACCTCCCAAGCACTTGAACAGAACACAACTGTATTACTCCATGTTCAACCAGCACAACCTCCCAAGCACTTGAACAGAACACAACTGTATTACTCCATGTTCAACCAGCACAACCTCCCAAGCACTTGAACAGAACATAACTGTATTACTCCATGTTCAACCAGCACAACCTCCCAAGCACTTGAACAGAACATAACTGTATTACTCCATGTTCAACCAGCACAACCTCCCAAGCACTTGAACACTTAACATAAGTGTTGTAACACACCAAATAGTAATGGTACAATTAACAATAACTATAGCAAGTGTTCTTAGAGGGTGGGTTGGCTTTCTGTGAACACAAATGAGAGTGGTAAGAGAAAGCCCATGTCTCCTGACTAACTCAAGAAACAATAAGTAACAATATAATATATATAATGGGTGGAAGAGTGCGGGAGTAGGGGACAGGCTGTAGGGGGGTGAGGGAGTAGGGGGACAGGCTTGGGGGGGGTTTAGGGGGTGCGGGAGTAGGGGGACAGGTTTGGAGGGGGGGTTAGGGGGTGCGGTAATAGTGTTAATATATATATATATATATATATATACTCACTTGACAGACATACAAACATAGTATAATATACTCACTTGACAGACATACAAACATAGTATAATATACTCACTTGACAGACATACAAACATAGTATAATATACTCACTTGACAGACATACAAACATAGTATAATATACTCACTTGACAGACATACAAACATAGTATAATATACTCACTTGACAGACATACTGTATATATACCATACATACCTTGCTTAGCCTTATAGCTGAGCCTTCTGTGGTGGTGTTGGCCTTATAGCTGAACCTTCATGCCTTCTGTGGTGGGTTGTGTGAGATTAATGATAGGTAAAGTGTACTGGAAATGTATGATAAAGAAGAAATAAAGAAACTACAAAGGTTAGAAAACAGTGTGGGAGCGCCTAGTTATACGCAAGAAACTGTAATAAGGGTAGGATTATGGAGGGACAATTAAAATACTGGCAGCATATTCTAAGAGGTGAAAGTAACATTCTACTGGAGAGTGTGATACAAGAAATGAGGTTGGAAAAAGAGGAAAAATAAGTGGATTGGAAGGCTGTTGGAAGATAGAAGAATGATGGGAATAAGAGGAATAGACATTAACAATGCTGAAATCGGTGAAAAAGTGGGAAAAAAGAAAGGTGGAAAAGTGAGATGCAAGTAAAAGATAGTCTGAAGCTGTATAGAGAGTGGAGAAAAGAACTGGGAGGACAAGAAGACATTTACAATAACACCAAAGCAGTGATAATTATGTTCAAGTGTCGTACCAACAATATCAACTTGGGAGACAGAAAGAGGTTTAGTAATCAAACAATGGAATGTACAGTCGTGGTCAATAACAATCATCCACATATGGGTATCTCAAACAATTTACTGTCTAATGTTTTCACGTTTACATATGATGTTATTGTTTTAAGTAGTGCGTAGCTGCTTGTAGTAAAATAAAAGATGGTACCAAACCTATTTATTAGAAAGTTTATCATCTAAGGAACAGAGGGAAGCTGTCAAACTCTTACTTGAGTTACCCCTATATGGATGATTATATTTGACACCGACTGTATATATAATGTGTGGAAATGAAAAGGAAGATGTCATACACTTCCTACTACACTGTGAAGCCTATAGTGTAGAAAGGAATAAAAACACATAGTGCTACAGCATCCATATATATATATAACTATGATGAAGAAAATATAATTGGGAAGTTTCTATATGACAGCAGTATAATTGACCAAAGCAAATCAACAATTTATCAATTCTGGCAGATAAGAGAAAAAGATAAAAAAGTTTATCTGTAAAAACAGAGTAAAACAAGACCCAGACCATAGACATTGTGAAGTACATGAGGAAGTAGAGTGGTAATTCACAATGACGTGAAGAAAAACCCACTTTTTATAGACAGAAAGTATTTAATATGGATGTTTGTGAGGCAACAACTACCTCCCTCTTCAGATTCAACTCTGTACTGCTGAAGAGGGAGGTAGTTGTTCACTCACAAACGTCCATATTAAATACTTTCTGTCTATAAAAAGTGGGTTTTTCTTAATATCAGGAAGTATCGTTGACCTTATAGCCGAGCCTTCATGCCTTCTGTGTTGGTGTTGGTCTGGGGTGCTGGGTGTAGGGTGTTGGTCTGGGGTGCTGGGTGGGGTTTGGGGTGTGTGGGAATAGGGGGACAGGCTTGGGGGGGGTTTAGGAGAGGTGCGGGTTTTTTTGGGGGTATCGGGAGGGTTTTTTTGGGTGCGGGAGTAGGGGGACAGGCTTGGGGGGTGGGTTACGGGGGTGCAGGAATAGGGGCCAGACTTTCTACCCCCCCTCCAAGCCTGTCCCCCTATTCTAGCACCCCCCAAACCCCACACCAAGTAGCACATCACATCACTTGTGTTTGTTACAGTAGACCTCTTGTAAATATTCATACGTCCTCCATCTTGGTGGTGTGACCTGTAAATATTATTGATTGATATTAGGCAACATAACAGCCAAGGTCATATGGCACCCGAGGAAGAAGGAAAGTCATTGACAAGTGGGACAGTCAAGGGGGAAATTTTGTGTTGGTAAATCTGGAGCAACTGATTCCTCCAAACTATTTTTCCAAGCAACAACAGAACACCATTATTTTGGTTCTTCTGGTTCTGTTCCTGCATACTTTGGAGGAATCAAGGCACTCCAATGTAACAAAAGTGAATAAATAAGAAATAACCTACTACAATAATATTTAATGTAATATTTAATGTAACAAAAGTGAATTACCTCCTTAAGGGATCTGTGATGTAGTCAGATAATTGGAGTTATACGAATCCTTCAATATTACTACAAAACACCACCTATATGGAAGGAGCTTGTTTCATGGCAGTCAGGAGGAATCAGAAGCCTCCAAACACACACACACACACACACACCTATATGGAAGGGAGTTTGTTTCATGGCATAGTCAGGAGGAATCGGAAGCCTCCAAACACACACACCTATATGGAAGGAGCTTGTTTCATGGCATAGGAGGTAGGAGGAATCAGAAGCCTCCAAACACACACACACACACACACACACACCTATATGGAAGGAGCTTGTTTCATGGCAGTCAGGAGGAATCAGAAGCCTCCAAACACACACACACACACACACCTATATGGAAGGAGCTTGTTTCATGGCATGGTCAGGAGGAATCAGAAGCCTCCAAACACACACACACACACACACCTATATAGAAGGAGCTTGTTTCATGGCATGGTCTGGAGGAATCAGAAGCCTCCAATTTTAAAACATGATCACAAGGTCCTTAATAAAACGTATATAAAATT